>JAHREE010000197.1:1067806-1147418 GCA_033628505.1 Tringa tobata
ACACACACACACACACACCCCTCCCCGGCAACTCGTGCCGACTTACCAGCCTTCCTATTCCTCGTTAAAGGCTGACTGCGAAGCGCTAAAACTGTTTCCATATGTCCAGTTCCAGAACAGAGTTTGTAGCCTTTGGCAACCCCTGCTGCATCCAGCTGCAGCTGCTACCTGTGTGTTCCCGGGGGTGACCGCTGTGTTTGTGTGTGTGTGTGTGTGCGTGTGTGTGTGTGTGTGTGTCGGGGTGCTCCTGACATCGGGACCGTGCCCCCACCGAAACCTGTCTGCCCTTGGTGGGGGGAGATACTAATTCAGAGCAGTTCCCTTCCCCGCCGTCCTTAGGCTCGGAGCTGACCGTGAACCACGTCAAACAATATACAACCCAGAAGAATGCAAATAAACTTCGGGCTGCGTAGCCCGGCAATGCAGCTAGCCGCCCACTTGCGAGATACTAAACTGGTGTACACATGATACACAAAGAACGCTGGCTGGTTTCACCAATCCCTTCAGACAAAAAAGGAAAAAAAAAAAAAAAAAAAAACCCCGGGAAAAAAAAAAAACAACCAACAACAAAACCTGATCCTTGTCTTTATATCAGTGAGGTTGGAGTTCTTGCTAATAAAGGAGCTTTTCCCATGATGCAGTGTGATAAGGATTGGCCTACATGTAGCCCAGCAAGCCACTGCTGATGTTTTCTTGATTAGGTGTCTTATCTTCCATTGAGCTGCATCTGATGAAGGTTGCTGGCAGCGTAATGGCAGGGAAAGCATCCGACAGCTCCATAAAATGGCAGCTATGCTATGACATGTCAGCCAGGACCTGGTGGATGGTAAGTTGGTGTGATAACCTTTTTTTTCCCCTCCCTGGAAGCCTTTCTTTTTTTTTTTTTTTTTGTTTGTTTTGTTTTCTGAACTCCTCCTTCACTGTTGCAATGCACGTGCTGCAAAGTTCAGAGTGTGCAAAGTTTCCAGCTCCAGCTCAGTGACTCCGCAGAGCTCCTAAACATCACAGTCAGCTAGATAGTGTTTCTCTGCTGTTGTAGTGGCGTGGGCCTTCTTTTTAAAACTGCAGCAAGGACAGTCTGGGGTTTTTCTTTCTCCTTTTTATTCTTCTTCTTCCCCTCTCTCTCTCATCTTCCTTTTTTTTTTTTTTTTTCCCCGTGAAATGCAAATTTTGCAGTGCTTGCCAAGCTAGTTGGTGTGAGAATGTGGAGGTGGAAGCAGTCACGGGAAAAAAGAAAGCAGCCTTGTCATCATGCTCTTGGCTAATTGTTCTTGAGTTGGTCTTAAAAATAGAGCAATCTGCCTCTTTATTCTGTTTCCTCTGAATAATTATTTAGAAAGTGTATTGTATCATGTTGTGAGCAGCCTCCTAATCAGTATGCAATTGTCCCCCACGCTTCCCCTTAATTTGGAGTCCTCCTCCCTTCCAATGAATGCAGTAACTGGAGCAACTACTGATTAATATGCTGCTTGTCATAATTAAATTTAGTTAATGAGGATATGCATATTCAGTCCATTTTTTCTTTGTTTGGACGAGCATGGCTTTTTTGTTCATATTTATACAGCTGCAAAAGAAAGCGGGGAGGTGGAAAAAAAAAAAGCTTACAGAGCTCAGGGAAGGGTGGACCTTGAGAGGCAACTTTTTTAATGTTGCTGGGCAAAGGAGCCCAAAACTTTATTTCAAAACAGTGGGGCCAGGGGCAAGTGTTTTGGGAACGAAAAGCTTTTCTCCTCAGCAGAGCTACATGAAGTTTTCTCCATATAGTGATTTTGTTGCGTGTGGACAATGGTCTCTTGTATGCAGTAGCCATGCCATGAAAGGGACCTTCTGCTGGCTAGCATTCCATTATGAATATTAATTTCATTCTTGGGTTGCTTTGTTTGGTCCTGTATTTTTACCCTTTTCATTCCTTCGTTGATTGCCTTTGCTTGTTTGTCTGGATAATTATTATGCTTACTGCATGGGCTGCTTTTTCACAATTAGTACAGTGCTGAGACAATAGGCACTTTATTCTTGGGCGGTGGGTCTGGGGAGCACCAGTGAATAGCACGTCCCAGTGCCTGGACAGAAGGCAGCTTTCTGATTATAACTGCCTTCCTACACTGCTTTGCAAGGACTTCATTATCTTTCCAAGGGTGGATGTTGATACGTGCCTTCAGTGAGGGCATCTTACCTGAAGGGAGTATTTAATTTAAATTATGTTTGCTACTTGTGATTGTTTCTGCACTTTCTGAACGCAGGGAAGGAGGCTTTTTCTGTCTTTGCTACTTGTTGAACTACTGCGGTATGAACATTCATGTTACTTTAAAAAAGAACAGAGGAGGAAAGTAAATGATAAAAAGCTGTTTGTGAACCTGCTTTTTCTCTGGGAGTTATACTGTATAGTATTATGCTTAGATTCGTGTTTAGATCTTTAATCAGACTTTTTTATTGTAAGTGTGTACATTATTGTAAAGAGCTGTTAAAGTGGCTGACAGATGTTTAGACATGGGCACTATGAAATATTTATGTAGCAGATTTCCTTAGTATTGCATGTACAAAGGCTTGGTTTTCTTAAGGGGCATGTCTTAAGTTTAATAAAAGTTTCTCTAAGGATAGCTTTCAGTAAGCTGGCATTGCTTCCAAAGGGAAAAGAAAATCAATACTTTCACTGCATGCAGTATTTTATCCTGAATGGTAATCTGTAAAATACAAGTAATGTAAATGATCACTGTCATGAGTGTGTATTTCATGCACACTATAGAAAGAGAGTACAAAAATGCTTGAGTGTTAAGGATAGGTGAAATGATGTTTTAGCTGTGCATTCTATTTTGCATAATATTTCAGATTATAAAATTGCAGTTGTAGAATCTAAGATAAACCCATGTACAATGTGAATTATTTTCTCTCAAAGAAGGAGAAGTACCTTGTGCTTCAATGCCATAATGTACAAAATATTACCACAGAGTTTACTGTGTAATTATTTAGAGTAAATTCCTATTGGGAATATGCAGTGTAAGTAAAACCTTGAGAGTTCTGAGCGAAAAAACAAGACAGGCAGATTTCTTTAGTTTTCTGCTTCTGCTTTTCCTGAATGATTGTAAACATTGAATGGTAAATGCCTTGTGGGGAACAGGAAATAGTGCATTAAGATGGTTACTCATAGTTATAAAAAAGTTCATTAACAAATGCTATTATGACAGGCATCATTACAAAACTTGGTGGTTTTTCATTATAGCTAAGCTATCTAGTTTATAATTATTTTGCAGCACAGATGTTCAACATCAAATATTCCTAATCGAATATTCCTAAAATAATGGCTTATTTTAATATTTTTTAAAGTAATTACATTGAAACTATTATCTGAAAAACAACATTCTGTCTTTCTCTTAAAATTAAGTGGAATGAGTGTTTAGTACGTAAAGTCTGTGTTACCATGTATGGTATTGTAGTACTATTATACTGTTTCCTATCTTAAAGTTTATTTCATTTAGATTCTTTTATTTATCTACAATAATAACAGATACATTTGATAGGGGAAAAAACAAGCAAACAAATTATACATGCTCTCCGTCTGTGTTCTCTTGAATACAGACGTATTTACTAAAACAAGGGGGCAAAAGTTTTACTGAGAATGCAATAAACAACCAAGTGCAAACAAACATAAAATTTTAATATATTAAATAACAGGAAATATGTGGAGAATTGTTAACTGATTATCTCAGTTTTTTAGGTGGTTGTAAAGTGACAATCTTCTTTGCGCATAATCTTATTTTTGCTTTTAACTTTGAGATGAGAGAAAGAACATACTCAGTGAAGAAACAAAACCTAGATATCAAGTAATAACAGCTGGCAAATACTCTAGATTTTTTTTGCTGAAAAATCTGCATTTATAAAGTGAGAAGGAATGATGATGAGGGTGATTGAGAGGATGATACCCATAGAAACATGAGATATTTTTTACTGTGAATGGCAAAGGGATAGTTTGGGATTACAGTCATATAGCGTTTTGTGATTGACTTTAGAAATTTAAAAATTCATGACTTAACAGATTTAAAAATTAAAATCAAAGTAGCTATATACAAAACTTTGTGTCATTGTTATTAGGCAGTTGGGCTTTTCTTGTGGGAAAGTTTTCTAAATATTTACATCTCAGGCACCTATTGGAAGCTATTTTGTTAAATCTGTGCCAAAGTCTGAATGTCTCTGATTGTCAGATCATTTGCATGCAAATCTATAGAGTGTAAATATATCTAAAATATCTAAAAGACCTCTTCTTCCTAGTCTCAAACCGCTATTTTTCTACACATATGTGCATCCATAGTGCAGTAGAGATAACGAACGAAAAATTGTCTGTCTATTCAGAACTGTTGGAAAAAAGTATCGAAATCAGAGGGTCGTGTTACAGACAATCCAGAGAACACTAGGAGTTCTGATTTGTTGCAAATACTGCATGTTTCCTTTTGCTTAGTAGCTTGATCTTATGATCAAAAGCATCATAACAAAATCTTGGAACAAAATGTTTGTCAATACAAAGCTTATCACTTTTCTATTCTACTCTATATTTGCGCTTTCAGAAAGAAATATTTTTAAGAGAGATATTATAGTATTAAGTCTGTATTAATAGGGCATATAATCCCAAATGGAGGTTAAAATAATAACAATTTAGATGCTATATTTCAGCATTAAAAGAATTATTCTGATCCTAAATTTATTAGCAAAGCCAGATTTTAATGTACTTTTTGATTTAACACAAATGTTAATCACATTCCAAGGGAGTTGCAGTATGTCAATATTTTGCAGCAGCACATCTGTGCAGTTTTCTAATTTGGATTAAAATGATATTCATAACACAACAACTCCATCAGTTGTTCAGATGTGCAGCTTGTTAATGAATCCTTTGTTCTCAATAATGACTTTTAATTAAATGATTTAGAAACAAATGTCAGTATAACTGTGGACATATTGAACATGCTGTGCTTATTCACGGACCTAGAACACAATATCTTAATTCTATACATTTCAAGGGGAGGAGTGGGTAAAAGGAAAGGTTAGGTCAAGGTTATGTTTGTAAGCAGTTCCTCAGTTTTCCTTACTTACACAAAAATGCAATCAGTCTACATAACTTACTATAAGATCCTTTATTAACTGTGAAGTGGTTATTCTGCATGATTAGCCAAAAGATGTCTTTTTAAAGATACACATTGTATATGCTTATGAGAGTCTATGAGTATTTAATTTTTAGTTTTTGTTCAGAACAATTACATTTCAGTCTATAACAAATACATGGCTCAGGTGCTATGTACGCTTGGAATGTCTCAGAATTAGATTGTTTAAAGTAAGAAAGATCTGTCTGGAGAACTGTAAAACTTAAATGCATGTTCCTTTCTAATGTTTAATGTTTCTTATTATAGAACAGGGGAATAATCTTCCTTCATCAAGGAAAAACGTACAAGTAGCAGGGAATTTAAATGCTAACAGTGTACACTAATGAAGATTATTTAATAATTCTGCATTGCCGATTTTTAAAGAATATGTCCTTTTAACAAAGAAAAAGATATTTGTGGTCGTTCAGAAGCACATATTTTTCAACTTCCTCTGTGTCTTTTCCCTTTCAGTCCCTTGCATATTAGTAATGTATTTCCAATTAGACTTGTTACTGTGGGGTGTTTAGGGGCTACAGCACCCTCTGAGTGAAACAACTTTTTCTGATTGTACTTCTTACTTGTATCCAGCAAGAGCTCCACTCTGGATGTCTGACAGTGCCTCCTTTTGTCTGCTAATTCTGGCAATGTTAACAGTTTTCTTACGAAGAAAGTCGTGCACCAGCAATTCCATAAACATATGTTTGTGTGTACGTGTGTGTGTGACTGATGTCTAAATATGCGGGCACTGTGTTGGCTCAAGGCAGGATCGATCTGAAGTTCACCAAAATTAGGAGAAAGCGACTATTTAATTCTAAAGCATGCTTCTACAGCATGTAAAATGCAGTTGTACTTTATATAAACTGTCCGTAATTTATACAGCTGTAGTATTCAAGATGTAGTTAACCTTGGTGTTTCATGTACCTGTTCAATAACAGTTTTCCTTTGTCACTTATCTGAACATGTGCTGTGATTGAGGAAATGCATGTACCAAGCAAGCTACAGCACCTTGGTGTGGCTGGATCTTCTGTAGGACCTACAGAAATCTTAGGCAGCTCATAATAAAATTTCTTTTTACTGTTCTGAAGTTATCAGTCTCTTCTTTCACTATCCTGTTTTTTCCAGATGTCTGTTTTCTTTGCTGCAAAATTGTTTTTGCTATGCAAAAAAAAACCCACGGTAGTTTTCTAGCTGGAATTTTTAATTGTTCTCTGATGCTATGTGATGATGTTTGGGTCAAAATTCTGAAGAAATAAAGCTGAGTTTTCGACACTCTGATACTGATAGATTGAAAATCTACCAAAACTGTAAATACACTTACTCTTTAAGATATATTTTCAGGTTCCTAGTGTAAAACATTAGATTTACAATCTTAAATGAAACAACTTCAGTAAAAAAATGGAAGACCTAAAATAAAGGCAGATAGGTGAAGGTTTCTGCAATTTCTTTTTGCAAATCAAATTAGATATAGAAATTACTAGGGAAGAAAAGGTGGGAAAATCACTCCATTAGTACTTGATAGAGATAAGAGATCGCTAGGTATTAGCTACAATTGACAGTGTGACTCAGATAATAGCATCATGACAAAGACAGTTTGAAGAAGTAAAAACTGCATGGAGAACAACTAAAATCTGTAAATCCAATATGAATAGGAACTTTTGTCATCTTTTTCAAGTGCTGCTAACAACTTTACCACTCTGTGCAGTTATATAGTGATACTATTAACTGTCTAAAAAATTTTACTAGAGCTCTTCAGAATTCTAAACAAAACCACACAATCAAGTATTTTAACAGATCTTTTACCTTGTGATGTCATGCAAATACTTAAGTTCTTCTGTCCTTGTACTAACATGAATGTGTAATGACAGATGTATTTTGTTAAGCATAGGTTCAATGTCAAATCTGAAATTGTCACTGTCAAATTTCAATTTATCAGAGATATTAAATACCAATAGGGGAGATTTTCTATATAGTGTCCTTTTAAATTATGGTTTGCTTCTCAGGGAATCTCAAAGAACATTAGCTTCCAATGGAAGTAAACTGCATTCTTTGTAAGTCATGTAAAGTCTGTGCACAGAGAGATTAGACTAGATGTAAATTTTCCCAGTGCTCAAGGAAGTGTAACATAAGGGTCTTAATTTTTTCCATATAATAAAGAATTTTGGTCTCTTCCATGTAATAACTTTGCTCCAATAAAGTTACCTGGTCTTCCATTTAAAGTAAGCAGTCTGTAAAATAAGGCTATTACCAAAACCTGTAGTTCTTAAGAACTCTGGATACAATATAGCAGATAAGTTCCCCTTAAAAATGGCTGGAGGATCAAACTAAATGCTTTAATATTGGGGTTTTAAATTAAACCAGTTTAGGATTTGAAATACTTCATATTGTGGCACTGCCAGGTTGGCTGGTTTAACCAGGCGTATTCCATTTGCTCTGGCAGACTCCTTTCTGTCTGTTCTAACTACCTTTTTCAAGTTTTGAGGAGCTCTGCTTTTGTAACACCTTTTAAATCACCTGTTAATTAACCACAAAAAGGGTATTCTAGAAGAGTCTTTCCCTGGAAATAACTATCTATGCTGATTCCATACACAAAGGCATCGCTGTGCTACCTCAAAGTAAAAGTTAACGGTACTTTCAGAAACCACTGAGATTTATTGCACCCCCCTGGAAGGCTGATAAGGTTTTCATCTGTCAGAACTCTCTGCAAGCATGCTGGTGTTTCTGAAGCGGAACTTTCTGCCTCAGCACCCCAGCCACAACATTGTTCCCACACTTGTGTTTTGCAAATCAAGGATTTCTCAGTTGCATCTTTGAGGATACTGGGGGGGATGATGGCGGTGTTTGACTGTTTGTTTGTTTGTCTGCCCACAACGCTGGGATGGTTTCTTATTTCATCAGCCATTGCTCTCACAGAACAGTCTTCTCCCTGGCTGTAACAAGGAGAAGGGCCATGTCACGTACAGTCTACCTAAGTCTGAATGAACATATTATGAGGTCATTTGGCCCACCAGTCAAATTCATTTTTGAGTGCATTTTCATGGTCCCAACATTAGAAGAAGGATCTGACCTGAAGGCTGACATCTATCCACCCAACACCCAAGGCAGATGCAGCAGCACTGGCTTCCACTTTACACCTGGGCTGGAACTCGGGCTCTACAGGGGAATAGCACAGTCCTGAGGACGTGGAATTTTCTGTCCTTGGTACTGATAATTGTCATGTTCGAGCGGCAGGTGAGGACTCATGAAGCAGAATCTGAACTCAGTTAGCCATTTGCTTAATTTAAATTATTATTAAAGTCTTCAGGAGCCATTTCAGTTGATTCCTACCAGGAGCTCCATGGCACCAATGTGTTCTTCACTTTACTCCCGTCAGTGATGCATCTGAATACAATTTTGTGTTGTGACTTGATATACAAATACGTTCTTTTCAGCCAAACTAGTTATGAATCTGGAAATTATTCCAGAAAGGAACATTATGAGTTTCATCTGAGGATGAGACGGCCTTAGACAAAGAGTATTTTTCAGTGAGAGAAGGAAGAAGAAGTCCTTTTATTCTTGCTCAGCTGGATTACACTATGGTTAACACTGTTGCCCAAGTAATTGGTGCAAAAACTTACATTAGGACAAAGTGAATACATTAATAGCAGTGACGTGTCAGTTTTGAATTACTAAAAGCTCTTACCCAAAGTTATTGTAGTACAGTGGTCTTCAGACCACTTCATCTAGATGCGTTTTTCCACTGTACTATTAGAATTATCTTAAGGGATCTCGCTGACAAGTGCTACAGCAGAATATAATTAATTGCTAGTGTTCTTTCACAAACCAATAAACCATTAACTAACAGAACATTTACACTGGGTGGCATATAACCATTCAGATTTTCAGTCCATCTAATTGTCTTATCAATGTCTCTTACCACAACAGGAGCTGTAGGGGTTTTTAAACTCTGAAACATCTTATTTATTCTTGGAGTAAATAATTTCATTTGCATGGTATAATGCCTGGTATTTGTGACATAGTGCTTATAAATCTCTATAACTCCACGATACTGATGTGTAATTAGAAGTTTCCTGGCATCTAATGTGATCTAAGTGTCCCCCCCCCCCCATGTGTAATTGTAGTGACTATTTTCATTTTCTGTGTATATTGTCAACAGCAAAAAAATGTCCAAAGATTGTCCAAAGCAGTACCAAAGATGACAAGCACGCTCATTTGTATTAGCTGTTAGGTACCTTTCCAAATAAAAAGCCCGATTTCATCCTGATACAATTTTAACTGCTGCATTTAATAAAACCCAGTGAAGACAGAAGTACGTCTCACCTGTTTCAGACAAAGGTATCCTAATAAATAATTTTTCAAAGTGTTTTGGAAGTCACTCAAACTTTTCCTTAAACTCTCAAATGAGTTTTATAAGATGATGACCTTAGTAATATTTGTTGCAGACATCATATACAGATATTTTTAGATTTGTTTAATTTTCTCAGCATATCAAATTAGATGTAGAGTTGTCTTTTTCTGCAGTAAATTTCAATAAGAAACTTGAAAGAGTACAGAAGAAAGTCTGGAATGTGCTTTATTGGCTATAAATAGAAAAGATACGTCAGGTTAATTTTTTTTTTTTTTATGTATTGTTGCTAAAATTAATTAAAACTGTTTAAACTGACCATTTAGGGGAAGTGAAAGGGAGGTCGTGTTCTGGAGGACATTCACGTAGGATTTCTTAATAAATTCCACAACAGCGGCAGTGCCCTTCAGGGCACGTTTGTATACATCTGATACTCTGGATAGTCCAAGAGGGGGTTGTAATATTAGCACAAGATCTGACACAAGGAAAGAAATTGTCCAGAATTGTTTTGCTGCTCCTTGGTGTTACCATTCGAGACACGGATGGTGATTTACCCTCCCTTTACTGTCCCACACCCTACAAATTAACTTGTTACTTGTATCTTGTAATCAGGAGGTCTTGATACACAATGATGAATGTATCAGAGCCTTTCTTTTCCTATCAGCGTCCTACATTTTTGCCAACAATAATGAGCTGTCACAGTGTGAGTTCTGGAGACGAGATTAGTGCACGGAAGAATGAGTAAACCTGTACACTAGGAGCATAATTAAATCAAGCAGAACATAATAACAAGCACGTTACAGCAGTTTGACATGAAACAGGGGCAAACTTGAACAGGCTGCTAAATTACGTATTTAGCTGTGCTTCCTTGTTACACTTTAAAGATTAGCAGTCTTGGTGGCATCACGGCCATTATCACCCAACTTCGCGCAGCTCAGCTCCCCCGCGAGCTCTGTTAACACGAAGGGTGAAGCGTAAGCCCGATGCTCTGTTTTGCACACACGATGCTTTTTGGTGGCACAGTGTTTGTGTCAGAGCAGCGGGAGTTGCATCAGCACCGTTTTGGAAACTGGCTTGAAGTGAAGCGGCAAGCAGGTATGGCTGCAAGGTACGTAATCTGCTTCGCTAGGAGGAGAGGAGAAGCTGGGTGGCTGATGCCTCTCTGAAAAAAAAAAAAAACCCACTCAGGTTTCTCCCACATTCCAGGCAGCAGTGGAAGAGAGAAATTCGAGGTTAGGAGTGGGCCCCAGAGTGGCGATGGCTTTGTAATGGAAAAAAACTCAATTACGTGAAATATTAGACCCCGTCTCTCTGCCTTAGCTCTCCACAATCTATTTAGGGATAGTCAGGAAAAAAATGAAACTTCTCAACAGATGCCTGGCTGCCTGGGTACAGAGAGGAAAACCATAATTTGTCTGTAATCCCTAATGCAAACAGTTGTTCATTAAGAAACAAAATTAATGTAATCTTGATGATTTGCTTGGATTTCTACTCTATCATGGCGTTTTGTACAGCTGGCAGGCTAATGTAATTTTGCTTAGAAACCCAAAGCAATCTGGTACTCAGACAACACCATGTAGATTTAGGTAAATTTGGGGCTCAGATTAGCATAATACTAACTAATCATGAATATCATTTGCATTAATTAGAGTATTGGGGAAAGATTGTTTTTAAATGGAAGAAAATTGAAAGAAAGATTAAGGGCAAGGGCTTACAAACCTAGTTTTGCTTTATGGAAGAATATAACAGATGATTTCTGCTATAATGCCTAATATTTTAATGTGTAAGTATTAATTAGAGTATCAGCAAAAGATTGTTTCTAATTGGAAAAAAACTGAAAGAGAGATTAAGGGCAGAATTTATGAATCTCCTTTTGCTTGATGCCAGTATGTAGCAGATGATTTCTTCTATAATGCCAAAAAGCTTAATCTGTAAAGGATAGGGTGACTAATACACTACATAGTAGAGACACTACAAGGATTTTTTTCCAAATTAGGTTTATTTCATGCTAAAAGAAAACTACATGTTGTACGAATATGTCCATGATATTGCTAACAAAATTAAACTAGTTGAATAGAGAAAAATTGCCTTTGAAGACATACTCTGTGGTCTAAATTGTGATTGACCCTCAGTGTTTTAGTGTTTGGTATAGCTGGTTTCTTAATAATTACAATATTTTTAGTTTTTCTGAGTGCTTAATTTAAAACAAAACAAAACAAAAGGTTGAATAATCTGTGCTTTAGACAGTGTAACAAACATAATTTAAGGTACTCTCTGTTTTAAAGCTGTGATCCTGGTATGTGACACCCCTCTTCCCTACATTGCTCTGGTCACTCAAGGCTTTGGGAGCAGATTTTATGACTATTTTAAATATCAGATTAGGAAAACATTTACCAGGTATGCCTTAGCCTACAAATATTTCCAAGACTTCCCTGTCTACCAATTATTGCTATTTATTACTGCAATACAGTACTGTAGTAAGTATTACTATGGTATACAATTTCTTCAGTAGCACCAAATGGTTAGATGGTGCAATTTCAAAATAATGCCTTGTTAGTCACAAAAATTCAAGTAAAATTTCTTTTACTGTGTGTAGTAACAGGTCTAATTTGGAAGAGTGTAGGCATACTATATAGCGGGGCAATGTTTTGTGTATCCCTCACATACATTGCCTGTTTCTGTAGGACCAATAATTATTACATCTGTTTGTTTGGAAACATAATCCAAAATTTGAATCAATTTTGTCTGTGGCTTAAATCTTGAATTTGTGTTTCATTTGACACATTTTATGTCATCAAGCACTGAAAAAATTTATCAATAGAGTACCACAATTCTCTCTCCTAGGGGAAAATGTATTTTCATACATACTCTGTGTGAAGAGGGAAGGATGAAAAGTAGACAAAAGATGTTGTGTTGTGGAGGTAGGAAAGAAATCATTCCAGTCTTTCTCAAAGCAGCTTGTGATGCTTTTCAGTGTTTTTACAGTGGGGGCTGAAAGACTTTGTGCTTCTGCCAGTGATTTGAACTTCTGCATAGATGTCCTCTGTGAGACAAAAATGCAAGGTCAGCAACAGCAGCCCGACAGCCTGAGAGAACTTTCAGCCTTCTCAGGTGTCGGGCCATGAGACAGCATCAAAGCAGAACAACCTTCAGTGTGGTGTAACTCCTTTATGAAAAGCAACGAAATGAGTTTAGTAAGGTCTCGTGTTTCTGACAAAATGTTCGGGCTACATTCTGAACGCATTTGCTTTTTCTCAAGGCTGCTGCTTCTCAAGTTTAAATAGCATGCGCTGGTGTAGGTTAATTTTGCCTTCCAAAAAATGCCTTTTGAGAAATCCAGCAGGCCAGTCTACTCAATCATTTATTGATGCGTTTGTAAGGACTGCAGAGTGCTCAGACATTTAGTGGCTGGAGATCTTTTTTTTTTTCCCTTTTCACATGAAGCCTGTCTTGATATTGCTAGCATTTAACTTTAAGTGAATCCTACTTTGCATGATGATTTACCATGTTAGAGAAATCGGATGATGTCTGGTGAAATTCAGTATATAAATATTTCCCAAAAACATAACTGAATTAAGAAAGTTGTCATATAGCAGTAGGGCTCATATTTGGTTCCTGCAGACAATCAAAACATACTGATTTTCAAAGTGCTGTAATGATGAGGGCACATATTCAAGGGAATATCTTTTTCAACAGGAAGAAGGATAAGAGACTGTCATTTAAGGGAAGGAATGCTTGAGTTCATCTTCTAAGCTCTTTGACTGAAAAGAGAAAATATAATTCTGTCATCAGAGAAAGCAGGACGGGAATCCACAATTCTAAGTACACCTATAGAATATTGCCTTATGAAGTCATTACAGGAATATCCACAATACACATGGCAAGATAGTGTAAACGGCATTAAACCTAAACAAGCTGTCTCGGAATAAGAAGCAGGTTAGTTTATCATGTGATAAGCTCTCTCTCCTGCGCTAATGTTTCTTAGACTGGCTCATATGGAGTGTATCCCTCTGCCCAGTGCTGCAGCGTGTGGTACAGATGCGGTCCATGGCTGACGCACAAGAACACACATGCCCTCTAGCCAAGACATCTGGGCACTATTGCTGAATCTAAACTCATTAGCAGTCCTACTTTGTGCTGAATCCTCCTGCCAGGCAGGAAAATTGTCATAAAACATCTTTCCTTAACCACTAATAAATGCACACGGAACGGCAATTATGAAAGCTTCCCCACCTAAAAATATATATGTATATAAAGCAGCTGATGAAGGAGAGGCACAGGAACTCTGAGTTCCTCAAGCACCCCAAAAAGAACATTGATTTAAGCAAACTCTAATGTTGGTGTTCCGTGGATGAAACCGCACAGCAAGAAGCGCTGGACCCCTCATGGCAACCCGTACACTTAGCTCAAGGTCATTTTTTAAAAAAAAGGAACGCTCCAAAAGTACTGCAAAATGATGATTTTATCAGACCTATATCCCTATCTTTGGTTTTGGCTGTGCTGAGTAGACACGAGACGAATATTGGAAAATATAGTCGTTAAAAATTGCAAAATGCTTACTTTACAAAAGTATTAATAAGCTGAATTTGCAAGTATTTTTTCGCAGGTTGTGGATTGTAAATTGGTTTTCCTGTGTAAACTTCCCAAGATTCAAATGTTTTCTACTTCACATCAGTGAAAAATCAACATTTGTCCATTTTTGTTTGTTTACTGCCCAGGACGGGAAAGGGGTAGGGGGAAAAAGCAGAGAGGCAGAGAGAAGATAGCTCACAGATGGGTGGACAGTAACTTGTATGTTTGGATCATAGCCAGGAAAACATATGACAAAGATTAAATTCCCTGCTCTGCCATTTCCCATACCTGAAATAGATAAACAGAGAAACAGTCAGTGAATTCAGTATTATTCTTTTCTGCACATGTTTTAAGAGGGATCAGAGATTCACTCAAGTTGTTTGCCAACTGGAGCAAAAAATGAAATGTAGGAGATATACCTTTCAACTAAGTAAGTGAAGGAGAACAACAGCTGGAAATTGGTTTTCCCACAATGATGATGTACTCTAGCCATCAAGCTGCTGCTGCTTTTTTCCCTCACTCCCTTCGTCCTTTTTCTCATTTTGTGAAAAATTGCATGTGTTTCTGGTTAAAATTTTGTGTAAGCTGTTAGGTTTCTGTAGAAAGTTTTGATTTTGATTAGCTGGCCCTTTTGAGAAAAATAGAAAGACTTCTTCGGCAAGAATTTCCAGCCAGCTCAAATCCAAGCTTGAATGAGAAATGTGTGAAGTCTTTCTTCACTAAGCTAATGTTTACATTAAAAGCATTTACAGTATTAAGTCAAACGGAGTCCTCACCTTTAAAAATATCTCAGCTGGTCTCAGTCAGATCTGAAAATGTTTGTGAATGCACAGCACTTTTTTTTAAGAAGTTGAATGCTTCCTTTCCTACTGTCTAAGAATAGTAGATTCAAAGCACTAAGAGATGTGGTCAGACAATCACAAGCAACTTTTTAAAAGCATTTGAGGAAGATACAGCTGCTCACCTGGAAGTGGTGCTCTCAGTTTTGATGCAGTAATGGTTTTGATGTGTGTGCTTTTTTGGCAATGCAGTTCATTTTGTTGCTTGACTCCAAGCCACTGTTGGAATGAAACTGGAGTTAATGTATCCAAATACACAGTGTTTTGAACTAGGACTTAATTCACTGTGTATATTCAGTCCTCTTTTGAATGCTAATGGACTTGACTGTCTCAAAATGCAAGTTTAATAAAACAACTGTTTGAAAAAATAATAAATCCAGTTTGTGACAACTGAGGTGAAGGAACATTTTGAGAAAGGGATAGTATTTATGACTTCCAGGAGCTCTCAGGTTTGTTCATTTTGTTCTCCAGATATAATTGAGAATAATCCATGCCTATAAATCAGCATGCCAGGTGAATCCCATGGTGATAATCCTGTAATAGCAATCACCTCAGCTCCTACAACTTCACCTGATGATTTTTCTTGGAGACAAGCCAGTCACAAAGCTGCGCCAGCGCATTACTTTGACTCATTCACTGTGATGCACAGGGAAGGGTTTATCTGGTGGAAGGAGCTTCCTAGGATGTAGATGTCCACATCTGAGCAAGTGGCTGTAGACATCCCCTATAGTTAACAGCTACTTGATCAGTGGAGTTTGGGGAGGGATTTCTCTCTTTAGCAGCCATCTGAAGCAGGCTAGCTGAATAGAATCATAGAATCATCTAGGTTGGAAGAGACCCTTGGGATCATCGAGTCCAACCATCTACCCTACTCTACAAAGTCCTCCCCTACACCATATCCCTCAGCACCACATCTAAATGACTTTTAAACTCATCCAAGGATGGTGACTCAACCACCTCCCTGGGCAGCCTATTCCAATGCCTGACCACTCTTTCTGTGAAGAATTCTTTCCTAATGTTCAGTCTAAACCTACCCTGTTGCAGCTTGAAGCCATTCCCTCTCGTTCTGTCGTTAATTACCTGTGAGAAGAGACCAGCACCAACCTCTCTACAGTGTCCTTTCAAGTAGTTGTAGAGAGTGATGAGGTCTCCCCTCAGCCTCCTCTTCCTCATACTAAACAGTCCCAGCTCCTTCAGCCTCTCTTCATATGATTTATTTTCCAGGCCCTTCACCAGCTTTGTTGCCCTCCTCTGCACTCGCCCCAGCACCTCGATATCTCTCTTAGGCATTGTCTCACCCACGGTTTAAGGAGTTGTCCTTTTGCTCTGTTGAGCTAACATCATTTTAAGTGGCATGTCATGTCATTTTTGTTGGCTATCTGGAAAGTAATCACATGGTAACTTCAGAAAAATTTCCTCAGAAATATCTGAGTCTCTTTAGATTAATGTCACTTTTCTTCTGGCTATTAATATATTCTTAAGAAATGGACTTACTGAGCTGTCTGCTGAGTAATTTATTCGGGCACTGCACTGAGGAACATTTTTATGGAAAGTAAATTATTTTGTCTTTAGGAATGTTTGGGTAAGGGAACAAAGTAATCTTTGTCCACATTACTTTTATTAAAGATTCATGAGTAGCCATATTTCTACATATCTATAAATCTGAATGATGCTTTTTAGTCACATCCTCTGTCCGACTGCAGCTGTTTTACCGCCTGACTGCGTTGTATGTTCTTACAATGTCCCGGGTTGTATAGAGTTGAGGTATATGTGAGAAAAAGTACTTTAAGACTGTATTAGTGCATTACACAACAGACTTCAGGAATTCAGTTTTGCAAGAAACTTGAGACCTTACTACAATACAACACTTGGAACTGCCTACAAGCCAGTTTGCCCTTGCCAAACAGGGAATGAAAGCCTTCCTGTAGAGAAGACTATTTTTCAGGACTACTTCAGGAACAAACTTCTCTAATTAATCTGAAACTTGAACTAATGACCAGGTGAGTAGCAGTGTATGTTTCAAAGGCCAGGCAGTTTGCGTTTCTAAATCGTGACCAGGTCATCAGGAGTGATGAAAAACAAGAGGTTTTCCTTAATACTGTGAAATTACCATTAAGTGTTTAGAATATTAATAAAAAGATGCTATTTTGCAAACCTTGTTTTTTTAAATGATACTTAATTTTACAGAGTTTCTCATTCTTTTGTCTGTGAATCTCATCTGACACAATTTCTCCCTTGGAGGTAAGACTCATTGAAACAAAAAATGTTTATATTAAGTGAAATTCTAGGAGCAGAGCTTCACTGGCCAAGACACAGTAAGAGAAAATTAGGATTTAATGTCCTCTCTAAAGATTCTTCACTGCTCAGGGGTCAGGTAAAGGCACACAAGGCAAATTTAAATCACAGCTTTAGGGAATAAAAATTAACAGATAAGGGGAAAAATATGCTAAGTGTGTTTTATGGATTGCTGAACAATGAAGAACAGGTGGAGAATATTCACACAGAGCCCCAAATAAAGCAGAAAAAGTCCTAATGTACAGTAAGTTTTGTGAAGAGGACATCCAGGACACTTTTGAAGTTTTTTTCTGTTTTATTATGGTTGACCCAGGCTGGAAAAAAAGACCTAAGACATAGGTTCTGTGTCTAAGCTTCTTTGAAATGTCTGAAACAAAAGAATAATTAAGTTCACATTAAACACAAAATCCTGTGGGCATCTCAATAGGAAAATTTCTGAAAGCGGTTCTCCAATGTTAAAGTAAGGAGTCTCTGGGACAACAGGAAGATAGCATGTGAGAAACTATTTCTGTAATGTCAGAGATACTGACCAGCCCAGCATGAATCTTGTGAGTTTTTAATTCCTTCAGTAAGTGATGATGAACAATTTCCAATCCGAACTTGTGGCCTTTTAATACAGGAGATGTCAAGAAAGTAACAAAGGAGTTTGAACTGAAAATGAGAGACTGAAGAAGCTCTGTACCATGTGGTGGTTACTAGATACCTACATTAGGTTACTAGATTTGTTGGTGATGTTGCCTGCTTAAGCAAGACTATAACCATAAAATTCTGGAAAGCTGGCTTGCTACTGTACAGTAGTATAGTGACTTCCAGGTGCTCTTTGGAAACAGACATATTTGTACGTTTTTCAAAGGCGTTGCAACAGCAATCTGTGCTACCTAATACGGAAAAGTCAGAATCCACCCTATCATGCCATACAACCTCTGCCTGAAAGTTAAATGTATTATTATCTATACAAATAGTAAATGGTATAATAATAATGATTGCTTAAGTGCCGAAAAACTAATTTAAGTTTGGTATTAATTTGATTTTCTCTATCTCTAAAGGGGGCCTACACGAAAGACAGGGAAAGACTCTTTATCAGGGAGTGTAGTGACAGGACGAGGGGTAACCATTTTTAACTGAATGAGGGAAGATTTAGATTAGATATGAGGAAGAAATTCTTTACTGTGAGGGTGGTGAGACACTGGAACAGTTTGCCCAGAGAAGCTGTGGATGCCCCATCCCTGGAGGTGTTCAAGGCCAGGCTGGATGGAACTTTGAGCAACCTGCTCTAGTGGGAGGTGTCCCTGCCCATGGCAGAGGGGTTGGAACTCAGTGATCTTTAAGGTCCCTTCCAACTCCAACCATTCTATGATTCTATGATCTCCTGACATTATTGGCCTGAACTCTTCAGCATTTTGGCATAGTCATATAACATCCCCTTGCTTTTAAGAGCAGTTGTTTGTGCGTCTCCCAGAGAAGACACTCTTCAAGTATTTAGTTGAAAAAAAAGAGATGAAAATGTGGCTAGTGTGTTCTGTTATTGCTTGAGATGACTTCCAATGACCAAAGCTAGCACAAGACACATTGGTTATACAACTGTTTTTTAAAAACATGATGAAATTATTTGGCTGATCTTCACTTATTGAAACTGGCTCCAGCAAAAATAAAATTCCTAGTCCACCAAGTTACTAATCATAATAACCAAGCTTTATCCCTGCTTTAAAAACTTGTTAATAAAGCCTATTTACTTATTTGTGCTTAAAATAAGATTAGAAGCTCTCCTTCTTGTGATTAAGTATAAAGGATCCTAGCGGGGATGGGCAGTTGAACAGACACAATCACACATGCTATGCCATATAGGTGATAGTTTTCTGAGAAACACTTCCAGGCCAGCAACTTTTCATGGCTCTTTTAAAATTATTTTTGAGTGAAAACTGTTGTTCTGGTGTTCTGTTAACCAAAAGTCCCTATCAGTCCTGTTGGTATTATCTCTGGTTATTCTTAGCACTCACTCACAGGCGGAGCTGTTCATAATCATCTCATGACTGGCGCTAAGGAGGATTTCCCTTTTTTTTCTTCTAACCCTCTAAGTCTGCAGGGAGGAAAGGAAGATCTGCTCTGGTCAGAGAAGTACTGTCTGCTGCTCTCCCTCTGTCCCCAGAGCACAAATTACACAGCCACAGGAGAGCATGTCAGTTAAAAGAAGAGATTAAAAGGACTAGGATTACTTAGTTTAACAGGCAGATGAGTGAGAGGGTATTTTACAGAAACATATATATATATATATATGTTGCAAGTTGTGAGGAAGGCAGTTGACTTGTGCTCGTTGCCTGGTGGACTAGATGGTCATTGTAGGTCCCTTCCAGCTGAACCCTTCTACTCTATTCTATTATACAGAACCAAAGTAGCACTCAATGAGAAAGGATACCTTTATGAAAGATATCCAAAAATAGTGTTTGACATGATATGCAATTAACCAATGGAACTCACTGTTAAAGAATACTGTTTGACAAATGTTCAAATACTGTTTGACAAATGTTCAAATATATTCAATATATTCAAAGGATATTATTTGACACATAATGAGCTTGTTGGTTTTAGTAGTGGAATGAGCTTTAGGTTGTCCCTTTACTATTTGCAAGTGGCCTATGTCCCACTCTTTGCTAACTCTTCCACTAGCTAGATTTACACTAACAGTTCTCTCATCTTTCAAGCAGTTAGTGAGAGAAAGACATTTTTCTGAAACCTAAATACATAAGGAAAAAAGCATCTAACTTAGCAAAACAAAAACAATTAGAAATTTTGAAAAGTAGAGTAGTCTTGAAGGTCTTACATTAAAAGCTGGAAAAAAATGAGGATTTTATGTTGAGCCCATCAAAGTACATCCTAAGTCAAAGCTGGTGAAGTGCCAATCTTTTAGTGACATAATTCAGAAGTAAATCTGATTAAACCAGTATAGTTATATTGGTGCCAAAGTCTTAAAGAGAACTAAATCCAGCTCCTACTAGTATATGAAATGTACTGCACCAATGTATATGTCAGAGATGCAGAGTTTTGTGATGCTGTGCCCTGAGGAAAATGGTCCTGTAGCTCTGAGGAAGCAGCGTGGGACCCAGAAGCCCAAAATGCCCCATTCTGTTTTGCTGCAAACCTCCTCTGCTACAAAAACGTATTTCCATGTCTGCACCTTGTTTTCTTCAAGTATGAAATTCGGATTTGCCATTTTCATGGAAGGGCATGTGGACTGTGCGGCTGGATACAGTAGAGACTGGAAAGAGGTGAAGGAGTGAGATGCTGAAAACTATGAAAAACAAGGTGCAGGTCATGCTGTGTTCACCTGATGTGAACAAAACCCACTTTTCTTCTCATTTATGCTCTCACCTGTGGGCCTGTTGCTGTGTATATCATCAATCAAGTTACTGTTGGACTTTTGGCCTGCTGTTCTCAAACACGCTGATGAGACCATTTCTTCAGCAAGGAGAGAGAAGCAGGCCTGGCACAGTGTCAAGGGCACCACACGGTTTCTTGCTGTTTCACGAAGAGCAGGGGCCTGGACACTATTTCTTTGCTGCGCGTGTAGCCTCTGCGACTTCAGCAATAAGTTTGGGGTTGCACTGAGAAATTCCACAGTCCCAGCCCCTCACGCACGGAAAAAGAAAGGCATTTTTTTCTTAAGTCATGTTTCCTTCTTCTCCTGCTTTATACGTGCGCTGTGCAATTTCTTGTCTAGTCCAGATAATTAATAAGGGCCCATTTACTATAATGCCTAATTGCCCGTGAAAAAGGAGAGTGTATCTTATAGGAGAGGCTTGATATTACAGAAAAATTCCAGTTTTACAACTTCTGCCCTTTTCTAAAGAGTGAAAATTATAAAGGAATTCCTTCATTAAGTACAAAGAAAGAAATTTCAGAGAATTCAACTACTATAGCCATCACTACCCCTCTAAAGAAAAGGCTTCTATTCCTATAGGTAACAAAAAGAAAGCTGAAAGCAACAAAGACAGTATTGACTCAGTTATATCAAGTGTCCTCAGTTCAGGTGTCTGATGGCTTATTCCAGGGCCCTTCTGATTTTATCACAGAAGTTATCTTATTTTTTGGACTAATGCTTTTTATCAGTATGCTAGACAGGATGTAATTATCTTGTCTTTTTGCTCTGCCCAACAGCACAAGCATATTGTTATTGTGTACATACAAGTGAATGAACTGCACATTGTTTTCTTAAATGCTATGTATGACTCCACATGTGTCTCTTTGCTTAGCAAATAGTAAAGGGACAACTTAAAGCATTCACGGATAAACAAAAACCATGCCTTGTTTCAGATGTTCGTTCTATTAAATTATGTAGAGGGTGTAGCAGAGTTTTTGGAATATAACTGACTGTGAAAGAAAATAGGCTTCTATGGACTATTGTCAGCAACTCCTTTGATTAAGGAAAAACATGTTTGCGTTGTTGATGTTATGTGTAGTTTTTTTATCTATAGAAGAGATATATGAACAGTTTGTCAACATTTCTCAACTTTGGTGCCCCGGAGCTTCTGCTGATTTGGAAAGTGTAATATCACAGTTCATTCCTTTGCAGTAGAGCTGCCAACTGCTTCCTGATGCAGCCCCATTACACTAAGACTTACAGTGAGCCTGCAAACAAGCAACAGCCATCAGTGGTGGCAGCCTACAAGTGCTTCCTATTGAACACCTTTGTGCATCTAGGCACTCTGGTGGCTGGTATCAACCTCGTTGCGTCTCTGAAACCATCATGGCCTAGAGCATCAACAGTCAGAAAAGGTTTGCAAAAGCCACTCATCTCTGCTGCGCATCTAGAAAACTGTCAGAACTCCTACAGGCAGAGGAAGTAATTCCTCCAAGGCAAAGTCAGAGAAAAACCTGCTGCAATGCTTATGATGATATAAAAAGGAACAAGTATGGCTTGAGGATGACAGAAAATCCATAACAGGAGAAGGCTGGGTGCAATGACCTAGGAAGTTTTTCTGAGTCTTGTTTTCCTAGTAATCTTCCTGCAGCTAACCCCTTTTTCGACACAAATGAATGGATGTTTAAACAGTATTGCCCAAAGTTTCAGGGCAAAAGCCACTTGTTCCTCACTCATCTTGTTTGTCTCTGCTGATGAGACTATACTCAGTAGTTTACCCTGCTCCAAGGAAACTCGTTTGTTCGCTGTAGGTGAAATACAGTAAAGTCCTCATGTAGTAGTAAGAGCTAAGTAATGCCATGTAGCTGCTAGTTCAAGTTGGCAAACATGAAAAATGATTGTCATTCTTTCCCAATCTCTGAAATACAAATGATTGGCCTTGTGTTTCTTGGCAGAGGAGTACAGAGCTGGAGGCTTACAAACACGCTGCCTTCAGACTGGGCATCAAGTTAGAAAAATTTCTTGTGTTAAAATAACCCCATTTTAACATTGATAATCTGTGATCTTTGGTGGGATGACATAAATTTAGAGCTGATAATACACCACTAAGCTACGAATGCATTTGTTCAGTATTCTCTGCCCCAAAGGGACAAGGAAGGGATGAATTGTTCCCAATCTTCTAAAAGTCGTCACTGCCAAATGTCCCAGGGTGTGACTGACACAAAACCTTTGACTGAAGTTAATTCAAATAGCTGCAGAGTTGCTAATCCTATGAATTTTAAATAGAAATTATTTCAAGGCAGTAGACAATTCAAGAAACATTGCAGATTTCAAGATTTGTAGTTCATATTGGCAAAGTTGACAAGACAGTAAGCAAGCACTTGCATCTGGCGAAGCTGGGAGGTACAGTCCTCAACCGTTGCCCTACCATGCCAAAACATGCAAATGGTTGAAAAAGGTATTAACTAAGGTAGCAACTTTCACGGCTGTTTTAAAAGTATAGAAATGTCAACTAAAATTACAGGCTGTTGACTGATTGCCATACTGTCCCTCATGACTTTGTTTCGAAGTAATTTCTGGGAAAGGCAAGCCAGGAACTGTATATTGTAATCGGCAGTTAAGAGTCAATCATGGCAATGTACACAGACAGCACCTTCCCTCAGTATGGCTAAGTTAGGCAATTGCCTTAGAGACTCTCTAGTCTTAGGGCCTATCATAAACTTGCATCACTGACTTCTGAAAAATTACAAAAAAGACTCCAAAAAACTACAATATGAGAGGTTTTCTTAAAGTGTGCTTGTTTATCTGTGTTTAATGCACCTATGAAACTGCAGGTCCACTGTTTGGACCATATTGTGTGTCATTTTCCAACTTATTGCCTTCTTCCACGTCATCAAGCAGACCTTAACCTCACCCCCTGTCTGTATCCTATGTGAAATTATACCTGGTTGTCTCTTTCCATCCCCCATCCATGTTTCAGTGCTGCTGGGGACATTTTCCTGCAACTTTTCAGTCTGCGTCCTGCTGCCGAGGTTCCTCCTGTTTCTTGCCTGCGTCCTCCATGTACACCTCCCACACTGATCTCCTCACGCTCTCTCTGCCAGGTCTCTGCTTCCTGGCCTGGTGTGGCCAGGGTCTTCCCTCATACCTCTTCCCGCTATTAAGTCATCACACTGAACCCTGGTTTCCCTCAAGAAAGCTGCACACCAAATGGCTGTCCTCTTTCCTCTGCACAGCTTTGCTTCAGCCTTGTCAGAAACGACAGAAAAGAGAGACAGTCCTTCTACGCGGCTGAGTTGCTGCTTATAGTTATAGCTGGCAATATAGAGTTGAGGCCATATGTGACAAGCACAAAACTTAATGTTTTTAAATATAAAGCTGAAATTCATAAGAAATATTTAGCCTTTTTGCAATTGCAATAAAAGCGCAAGCTGGTAGGTACCTTGCCTCTGCTAAACAGTGAGGAATGAGTGAAGTTTTCTTGGTGGGTTACTTTGGACTGATTGAAGAGAGGATCAAGACATTAAGGAATGCTCGGGGTCCAAAAGCCTTTAGAAAAGCTGGGAAAAGAAGTTTGGCCAGGAAGTTAGAGGAAACGTTTGTGCAGGGTAAATGAAATAAGCTTGACAGGGAATGAGAATGGGATAAATAGGTCTCTTGGTTATTTTGGTGTGAAAGACCATACGTTAGGGTTACAAACATACTTTTGGTTTTCTTGCTCACAGCCTTTGTACCCCAGATGTGGTATCTGAATTGCTAAATTATTTTTCTGCTGAGAGGGAATCAGAAATGAAAGTTTCATCTTTCCCTCTGTAAGAACAGATGCCTGTTTTTTGAGCTGACACAGAGAGCGAGACACTAAACTAAGCTCCTGCCAACTTAATCAAACATGGAAAGAACATAATTTGCCTGCTGTAAAACAAAAGAAAATAAATAACACCATAGATTCCTTCTGGAGATGTCCTCTCGCTATGCCCTTCTGCTGTTTGCTTTGGTTTCCCATTATCCTGTTTCTCACAGGAATGCTTTGCAGCAATGGTTGTATCCAGCCTTCCTGTGCTAGTTACAGAACGGTCCCTGTTTCCAACCGCAATTGTCAGGCATTTATAATACAGCTGCAAAAACTCTCTTGTGGTTGAACTGCAGGAAAGAAGGTATCTAAGGAAAGCAAATATGTTTCCATTTTAAATGCAAAAGCCTTCTATTTGTGGTTTAGTCAGTTCTGCCTAGATGTTAAAAATGTCATGCTATTACCCAAAAGTGAAAGGATTTATTTTTTTTTTTAATATCTCACACAACTTCTCCTCAAGTCACCAGCTTAGTCTGTTTCAGTGGCCCAATGGTATAATGTCTTCTGTAAAATACCAAGATGGCTGCAAAACCCAGGCTGCTTCTGGAAATTGCATTTCAGTCCTCATTCGTGAATAATCTGCGTTTATGTGAAGAGTCATGCTTCTGTGTCTTACCTGAAAAGCCAGAGGATGAGCAGCAGTAGAATGCTATGGCATTTGTCAGAGTAAAAGACTCAACCTCACTTTCTTATTAGTAGGCTACATCTTTCATTGTGGACTGTAAAAAAATTACCTTTGAAAAATCCAGACAAGCAAGCAGGTTTTTACAAGAAGTGAGCTAGTAATATGGTTTTAATGTTGTCATGGTTATCTTAGTCGTCTGTTTCTCGAAGATTTACTCCTAGAAACTGATCTGAATTTAGAAGTGCAAAGAAATACTACTATTCAAAAAAAAGCCGCTTTGTGTTTTGTACTGAAAAAAACAATCCAAACCCCAGAACTAGTAAGTAAAGTAGTAAACATTAGTAAATAAAAAGCATGCTTGTGAATACTAGGTGAATGAGTCACTGAGTCATCTTGATACAGTTCTTTGAAATAAATGGCATATTCTTGGCATGAGATGGTGGCATCTGTAAAAACTACAACGATTTTACTTCTTATGATACTGCAGTACTTATGCTGTATCAGACCATTTTCTTTTGCAGTACCAATGTAGCCTTTGACTCTTTCACACAAGTCACTTGTTACCTGTTTATACATATGAAAATCTGAAGCTGCAGCCAGCATTTTATTTTTTTTTTTTCCTCTTCTGCTCAGAGGACAGATCTTTGCCTAAGAATCACTTTGCTATTTCAGGCTCCTAGCAACTGCTTTGGACCATTCTGAAATCACTCTGCAGGCAATTCTGTTTAACTGGCTCTTTGGTATAATCTTGGTATATCAGTAGATTAAAATAACAATCCCCACCTTTCTTACAACCAGTGTGGCAAACTGCTAGATGAAAGTACTGCCAAGGCTCAGACGCTTCTGGGTTTGTGGTTGTGACAGATTGTTGTTCCCAGAGCTGATGCAGGGCCGAGGCCTCTGCAGGAGATGGGCAGGCTGTCAGGAGGAGGAAAGGCACACATCCCTGTGGATGCAACAGGCCCTTCCTCCTTTCACAATGTGATGCTCACCAGGGCTCATACCCCTGCAGATTGTGGGCTTACAGATCCTCCTAAGTGCAGCAAAGACTGTTCTAGGCTAGCTGAAGCTATGCATAGATGTGTGCATACATACACACAGAAGTGAGCACAAACATGTAGGAGCATTTGAGCGAGCTAATACCCATATGAACTGGCGAACAACCAGGACGCTGGGGAAAAAAAATGAAAAAACAGAATGACAAAAAAAGGTAGCTGTGTATAAATATATGTAATACAACATTAAAAAGCTGGAGGACTAAGGACTTTTCTCTATCCTTTCGGGGTGGGACTGCTGAGCACCAGCTCCATCTCTGTACAAGAAGAAATCCACTTCATGCATTTTGAGACCTAGCACAGGTTTCAGTCTGCCTGTTTTATTTATAATGAAATTTTAAATTAATCCAAAGGGAACAGTTGCTTCTTTTGTGACGCTTTATAGCACCTTAGGATCTTAAACTGTAACAAAATACGCTTCAGTCAGCTCAGAATGGAAAGATGCCAGAATGGATTTAAGATACTTCAGCCAAAGGGTAATCCAGCTAGCTGGTGGTTATGTCTCTAATTTCATATATGGCAGGCTTAAGGCTGCTCTACTTTGTATCAGTTATTCTTAGCACCTCTTGTCCTGCCTGATGGGGTAGTGGCATAAGCTAGCCCCAGCCATACCCTCTTTGTGCACATAGTACCGTGTATGGTGAAATGAGGGGGAGAAAAAGGTATCAGCAGTTAATGTCTCATCCACCTCACATGGTGATTCCTCTAGGATGAAAAAAATCTGCAGGAAATTAGTATTCTCTAAGTAATTAAGTTACTACACCTGCAAGGCAAGCCTCTTCACATTTATGATTTTCAGTTATTCTCCCTGAAACAGTTGTATTATTAGTTACCTGTATATCTGTGCCTTGTGAATACATTCAATTAGAAAATGCACAACAATTGTATTACTGGCTTAACTCTCTACTGGAGAATTCAGCAAAATCCCTTTGTGATTCACGGCAGGTGTGCCAATGCCTATACTACAATTCTTTCCTAGTCCCCAGCAATGAGGGGTCTTTTGGAGGTACTTATGGCAGATGAGTATTTCTCTGCCCTGCAACTCCAGGCAGCCAGTTTGTCCTGTGAAAACATAAGCACCTGAGTATTCAGGAATAACTCAAATCAGTAAAAATTCATTTTCACCCTCCTGATGCTCAGCAGCTACTGTATGTGAACCTGAGCTAAGGCCCAGACTGAGTATTTGAATATGTGGATCAGCTAAGAGCTGTCTTTACAGAGATATTATATATCACTCACTGTAAAGACAAATATATATGTGTGTGTGTATCTATGTATATTTGCATAGGCATATGTAGGTATACAAATAGATATATACATATATGTATATTTATAGACATGCGTATATGTATGAGTATGTGTATATATGTAGGCATACATATATGTATATGTGTGCCTACACATGAGAGAGAGGAAGAGCTTAGGTTTCTGAAAGCATATTCGTGACTAAATGTCAATGCCTGTGCTGATCCTTGAAGTTCTTTTCATAAAGATGTACGGCCCAGCATGAATGAGGAAACAGAGGTTGCCTTTGTGCATTATGCTCTCTAAGGGAAAACACTCCTGCATCTATTCCATGTTACAGTCAGCTGCTCAGAGTTTTTTACATGCCATGAAAAGGAGACTTCTGATCCTTGCCACACAACTTGTGAAAGTTTTGTTTACCATGTGAGATCTTTGGGGGAATGATAATTAAATATTGTTGCATGTTTGCTGCCTAGCTTAATTACTGTGCATTTGCTTAAATGAGTCCAGGTGATTTGTTTCTTGCCATCTAAGTCTCATTAAGAAAAGAACCACTAATTGGAACCTCCTGTTTTTTTCATTCAGTTTTTGTTCTAAGAACTTGTGTGAAGGGATGAGGGGGAGGTAAGGAACCTGGAGCTGGGAGAGATCCAGGTACCCCACCTGTGTTTTCCAGTAATAAATCACAGAATGGCAGGCTCCAGGAGGCTGGAAAGGGCTATGGGTCCCTCAAGGCAAGCTCAGCTTGGGGCTCAGACTGAGCTCCTTGGGTCTTCACACAGCCCTGCAACCTCCCAAGGCTGGAGATAGCCCAACCTCCCTGGGCTCTGGCCCCACCGCTGGGCTATCTTCTCAGGGAAAAGACTTCTTATCTCCAGCCTGAGCCTCTCATGTTCTAGCTTGTGCTGCTGCCTCTTGCCCTCCCACCATGCACGGCTGTAAAGACCCTGGCTGTGTCTTCTCCATCCCTTCAGTTGGTGCCGGGGATGCCATTGGGTGTCCCCAAAGCTGTCCATCCTCCCAGCTGAACGAGCCCTGGTCTCACAGCCTCTCCTCACAGCTCAGGGGCTCCAGCCCCACTGTCTCGGTAGCCTCCCTGGACCTCCAGCCAGTTGGTGGGCGTCTTTCCTGGGTCATGCAGCCAAAACTAAGCACAGATCACCTGTTGAAACCATGTCCTTCTCTTCATTCTGTTTAACGTCTCCTATGCACTTTAAACAAAAAGTTTAGCATGCAAAAGGATGTTACGCTGCTCCTTTTTCTCTATTATCTTTGCTTCATGTGTATATGTTTGTTAGTGTTTCCTCAAATACTGTCCATCCACAAGCACCAAAGAATTCATTAGGAGCAAACAGTTAGGCAAAATTCTTGCAGGACTTAGTGGGAATTCTGCAAACTTTAGTTCTGTGGTTTCATAAATCTGGAAACTTTAGGCAGATTCAGAGATCTCTGAAGATGAATATGCTTTTTTTCTGTTTTGATTCTGTCTGTCATTTCCTAATTATTTCCCTTCTTCATTTTTGTTTTATTCACTGGGAGGTTGTTCCTTTGAACATTTCCATCCAAGCACTCATTCTCTCTCTGTGTTTGGCCTGAAAGACATTTACCTGGGCTGTAAGTCTCATGCTCCAAGCAAGGTCTTGAGGCTGATCAAGCGTGGTCTTGAGCGGAAAAGATGAATTGAAAAAAGAAAGGAAGATCACGAATGAGGCAAGGAGGCAAGACATCAAGGAAATGATAGGCAGTTTAGATTCTGGTGTAACCAAGAACTGTTAGATCATGTAATTATAGTTCAACTGGGTGATGTTTTCCACCAGAGGACTGGGAAACAAAAAGTAATGTATTAGCATTCTGCAAGTAAAAGTAGCAGGACAGGTTGTGTCTTAGGAGGGATGTTAACTCTTGTAAGAAGAGAAAACACCTATCTTTCAAAAGAAAGAGCAAAATAGAACTGACACAGCCCTTCCTACCCTGCAAAAAAAGTCATCTGGTTGGCATAGCTCCCCCATGTTGCACTTCCCGAGTCTAGCAGTTCAGTAAATGGGAACTGTCAGGATGCTTCTCTAGCCATCTGTGTGGGAGCTGAGAAGAATGGAGGGAAGACAAACTGACACCCTCTCAGTGAAGGAGCCTTGAAGCCCTGTGTTTTCATGGTCTTCACTTAGGCTGCTGTGCAACTGTAGCATCAGTGAAAATTAATGGGAACTGTGTGTGCTTCAGTGACATGTAAACTGGTGGAGGTAAACTGGAAGAAAGTTAAGGAGGTGTCATGTTCTTCAGAACTTTCTGATAGGTAAAATGGAATATTTAAAAGAGACATTGAGAAGATCTGGTAAACCTCAAAGCAAAGATTTGCAAGGACAAACAAAGCCAGAATTTTGCAGTTGCTCAACATAAAGTTTGGCAGAAGAAAGTGAGATTGTAAACTAAGCTGTATGCAAACATTAAAAGAGTTCTTTGGATCAGATAGTTTTCAAGCAAGGAGGAGATAACATTTTGTCCTGTGGATATTAAAGTTATCTTCCTTAATTCTGGTCATTGCTGGAGAGGCTACAAAGATAATCTCTATTCGTGAGGCAGGCTATGAAGAGCATTTCATAAGTTGGAAAACTTTGTGAGAAAACATTGAGAATGGAAGGATACTTCTGTTTTCTATAAAGTATGAAAGGACTAGAAGGGCTCTAAACTTCTCCAGCAAAATGTCAACATAAATTAAATTGCTTTAATTTATCTGAGATCACAATATTGCTCTGTGGATGCAATCCATAGGCATCTCAGAGAAACACTTCACCTAGCAGAAAGAGAGTTTTCTGTCCTGGAAAGAATATAAAAATGGAAAATACAATGTTTCCTGTCCAGCAGAGGAGATGGTGAAGTGAAATGAGATTCCTCAAAGAGTGCATGCAGGACTGAAATTTTTTCTTACCACAGAACAAAGGAATGGCCTAATCCTGCAAAAGATTGACTGTGAGGCATTCAGCGTTCCTTATCAAGCCACAAAACAATCAGCAAAAAAATAACGATAGTGAGGTCAAATGGCTAAATGGCCAAATGACAAGGTTAAAATGGTGCTCATGGCCGGAGCACATGACATAGGCAGTGCAGATTTGTTGCCAAATCTTTACTTGCTGAACAAGGAAAAGCAGATGGAACAAAACAAGTAAAAAATTAAAAGCTAATGTCGCAATCACATCTGATTTTGCTCCTCCCATACTTCAGCATTCTATTGCAACTACAGGTCTGCCAGAAGTGGAAGGGGTGCGGTGTGTCCGCACAGCATCTGCACTGCTTTGTTTATTCCATTCATTAGATATTTACCCTAAGTAGATACCCCAAAAGAATGTACAAAAAAATATTTCTGTTTGTGTTAAATTTTAGCAATTTTTCATAGCCTGTCCTCATTAAAATACACTCACACTTACACACATGTACAAACATGCATGCATACATGTGTGAGACAGCATTTTCCTTTCTTGGTGGATGAATACCATCTTTGTTTAAACAAATCTGGGCTGACAGATTGTTTTCAGCACTTGCAGAATCTTTCCAATATAATTTTCTGGTCTTCATGGCACAATATCCATCATTTTAGTACCTGAAAATATAAAACACAATGACCACAGCATAATATGCTAACCTGTTGGAAAGAGCTATCTACACTTCAATGGATTTCCAAACACCTCTCGTGTTTGGCATTACAGACAATAGATATGACACATCTTTTTTAAAAAGTATTTTTTCCTTATGACTAGGAAGTTTATATTTCTGGGGATTAGGAAATAAGACAACCTTTCTGCCTTTTTGGTACTTATTTTCTAGTGACAGTGTCAAGTGTTACTAATGTAGAAGTGTTTATATTAGGTAGTGTGCATGTGCCAGCTGATTGTAGTCTCCTGGTGCACGGTGCCATATTTGAGGAACAATTTCTGCATTGCAAAGACCATAAGTAGACAATGAAGGCAAAGGGTTGGGGACCACAGAAACTCTACAGAAGCTGTATGCTGTATGCTTATCTATCTTTTCTCTAAGAAAGCAAAAGGTTCCGCTGTGTTATCACTTTGGCTCTCTGTTACTGCACCTATGCAGTGAGGAACACCTTAGTAGCAGAAACAATAAAAAAAATTCCGTTTTTATGAGGTGTCATGAGGGCCTTTCCTCTGGAACAGTCATGCTTCTGCAAAAGGACTGTGAAACTTGCAATTCCTTTTGTTTGTTTATGTGATAACTGACGTGCATATTTATATATAAGCATATTTCAGCAAGACAATGATGTAGGTTTTTGCTGGTGATTATTATTTTCCATGTTCCAGTCGGTTTGGCTTATTATTCAGTTTGACTCCAGTTTCAAGTCCTTTGGCTATATCATACTCTTCACCTAAGCAATTTCACCTTAAAAGACTTCTTAAAAGACTTCTACTTCAGTGAGTATTTGGAAGATAAACTTTGCATCTGTCTTAGTGGGAAAAACAGTATGTTCTTTTCCTGAAGTCAGCTAATCTACTTTAAATCCTAGAAAAAATAATACACCTTTTTTTTTGTTTCCAATCTAAACTAGCAGGTTAGATTAAAAAACGTGGAGATCTGAGCCAGCTGATTAAGGGTGAGCACTGTATATTGCCTTTTCTTGTTAGTATCTCACTTCCAGTTAGAAAATTCAAATTAAGAACATAACTTTTTAAAGACAAAAGATGTTGCCTGAACACAGGCTTAGAAGCAAAGATCATTTCCTTGTCACGTAATGCAGTGTAGTGCAGTAATTCCTGAGCTTTCACTGAACTGGGAAACAGAGTAACTTCATCAGTGCAGCATTGCGCCTGGCTAACATGGCTATTCTGCTTCTGAAACCGTAGGTAGCGTTCCCACATGACCTTGGAGTTGTTATTACCCATCTATTGTCTGTAATTGTGTTCTGGAAAAAGGGTTCATCCACTTGCAGCTTGCCTGTGTTGCAGTTCCTCAGTCCGATTTGCAGACACACCAAGTCGGAAAATCTTAACTATTCCAAAGCTCTGCCTGAAGCTCCAACAGGGAGAAGATTTTAAGCACCTCCTACCTAAGTATAGGTACCTAAGTATAAATATGTTTGATTCTAAATCAGTGAATCTCTAGGTAAAATTGCCCTCTTTGATTAGCGATACAGATACTTGCGTTTATTTCTCTTGTTGTCCATGGTGTTTCTGTCCTTAGAACAAATTAAATCTGTGCTTTAGAGGTATATAGTGCAGATAATAAATCGGCAGAATGAAATTTTCCTTGGCCTAAACATGGCAGAAGAATGATAACTTTTATTTCTGTGAATATTTTTACTAAAAAAAATTATTTCCATTTTGTGAATTTTTTGCCATTATCACTATCTAGCTACACTTTCTTGCAATATAAACAGATGGTTTTGATTTGCTGCAGAAAGATCTTCCATAGATATTACCAGTATTTGTTACTGATAACAACTGCATAGATATTTTCCTGAAAGTTTTCTTTTTAACAGAAGCAATAGGTCTGATGTGAGCCTAAACTTGATTTACAAGACAAACGAGTCTTAGAGTCCCTCAAGTGGTGACTCCGGAGAATTGCAGCAAAATATGAAACGTTGCTTGCCATTCAGAAAGGGGTACAAGATTTTTCAAGGACCCACATATTTTGAATGTAAGGACTGACCAGAAATTCAGATGGCTTAAAATAGTCGCTGTTGCCTATGGAATGTATTTCCTGTTTCTTTTAAATAGTGTCATAGTTAGACTTTTACTGTGTAAAGTTATTTGTTCATCCTTTAGAGGCTGTAGTCTCATCTCAGAAAGGACTAGTTTTATTTATTAATGGTAGCATATTTTGCTCCAAAATTTCAAACGGAAGAACCTAAGTTTAACTTTACAATTAACTTGGATTTTGGAATAAATCAAAAAAGGGGTGCAATGCTCCTCTTCCTTTAAAAGTAACAACTAACTTGTTGTTACTAACTTGTTGTAACTAACATTTTGCATTTTGCATTTTCACACAGGGTTCACACTTCCGACAAATTAATAAGAATTTGTGGTGTTTCTTTCAGTGAATCATCTACTAACGACAGAATTTTTTTAAACTGAACTGTGCCCAGAAGTTGTCCTTTTGTATTTTCACTGCTGCCTGATATCTTTTATGGATACCACACTGTATTATTTTCCTACATAAAAGCTAGCAGGTGGGTCTTGGTGGGAAACTGGTCCGAGGGGTGGCACATTTTTTATTGTTTTGCTGTGCTTTCAGTTTGTCGGTGTTGGCTTAGTACCACCACTCACCAGTACCTTCTTTATAGCTGAAAGCTGAAGCCCTGTGTGTGTGCTTCTGGGCAACTGCGGCTATGCGCAAGTGAACAAAAGGCTGCCTGATGATGCTGAAACCATGCCTTTCTACACCAGAGAGGGTTTCAGATGAAGTTCTGGATATTTAAGGACTTGTGCAATTACCGTCTGGTAGATTTCTTCAGCACAGCTGCTATTCACCCCCTCCACTCTCTTCTTTCCCTCCTCCTTATTTTAAGATTAATCGCTCCCATAACCCCTCAAATAGTTAGTACACAAAAATTAGGTTGTGAAGAAATCCAAGTTGCTCTTCAAAGAGAGAAGCAGAAACACAGATTTCTCCTGTATCCTTACAAATGCTTTTACTCCATTTGTACATCAGATGTGATGAAGCCTCCATGCATGAATTCAGTAATAGAATACAGTTGGTTCAGGACTGATACAACCATGTTGTTCGTACAGCTTTCATTCACTAAAAATTTTCTTTCTGGTTCCTTGGAAGAAAAACTTCCCAAAGTGACTGATACAGTTTGTCACCGGGGAAGCAATCCCTCACAGTGTCAGCTGTCTTCATGGCTCACTTTAAAATTTTAGGCACGGTACGCTTCAGTGTTGTAATCTACCTACACGAGGCAGAGATCAAAAGAAAAACCGAGCTCTTCTGTCTGAAGCTGCCCCAAATTCCCCAAGTTCTTTGTGGAGAGGAGATTGAGGAAAGCAAGCTCCCCCTTCCTCTCCCTGCCTGCCGCATCCCTTACCCCTCTCCTGGCTACAGAATCGTCTCTTCCTCACACGCGTGCCAAAGGCCACATTTCTCTCTGGGATGTGTGTCTGTGAGCTACTCGTGCTGAATACAAACTGAGAACAGGGCCTGGCTTTGTGGTCTGGCTGATTGCAGCCAGGCCCCCGCTGCGACCTCGGTGAGACTTACCTGACAGCTCATGACCCACCTTGAACATGTGCTCGGGCACCGGTAAAAAGTAAACCAAATCGAAACGAAACGATAAAGCCAAAACAAAACCAGAGCAGTGTATGTGTGCACGGGGAGAAATGCAAAGGGAGTTTCTCAGGTAGGCTTTACTAATCTGGGCTGTACTAGAATGCATCCTTAACGTTGCTCTCATGGTGGCTGCATTTACACAATGACCTGAACCTTTCTGCTTTGCAACACTTTTTAATAGGAAAGTTCTGCTTTGCAGGCCTTTTGGGAGTTAATGTGATTTTTCAACTGTTTTTTCTGCTTCCCACGTAGTTAGTAACATGGATGCCAACATAACAAACGGAGATCTATAACTATTAGCAAAACAGTTTACTTTTACCTAATATTTAGGAAAAATAAAGTGGTTTTTAAGCAGTTCTGTCCATGTCAACAAGTTCTTATAGGAAGTTCTTTATAATCAGAACAGGAGTCTCTTAAACTTGCAAAGATGAAGAGGCTTATAAAAAAATATCTGAAGCATGATTGTGGTGTTCAATTCGCGTGGTTCTTCTGTACAGTCTGCTGGGAGGAGGGACAATCATGTCCAGCTCTCCACAGGATTGGAGTGGCTGCTGGAGCTGCACCGCGTCCTTCTTCCTACCTCTGTAACCCTATTTGCCAGGAGTTTGTTGCAGTGGTTCTGTGGAGGCCGTTCGGCGTTTCGGACCTTCTGTGCCTTTGAAGCAGGAAAACACTCGGACTGTCGTGACAGCCCGAGTAACAGTTTTACTGAGCCAAGAGTAGGCACACGTTTATGCGATAGACAGCGGTTACTTCAGAGAGATGGTCTCTGTCTGCTGAAGCCCTGAGTAATGCACAGCATAAAAGGATGATGCAACCTTATTGTCTAACCATATTTTCCTTACAGCCGTGGTCAGAAGCTGTTGATAGTATTATAGCAAAACTTTGTGTTTTACCTCAGCCACGCAACAAAATTTAAATGCAACACTTTTTCAGCAACAAACTTACACGGTCATAAAGATTTAAAAAACGATGGGTTGAATTTATTTTCTTCACGACTATCTGTGTAAGACGACTGCCTCAGAAAATGTACTTTCAGGTCCACCTTTGTATTGTTTATTTTTTTCAGTTGTGCTCTTTTTGTTCCATAACAAAAAATGTAGAAGGATGTCCACTTCAATTTTTCTTATTGATATTGCAGAAAAGGACTCTGGCGTATTTTTCTCAGCAGCGTGTTATGACTAGGGAGAGTGGAACAACTTCAGAACAAAAGGAAGCCTCTGCTCTTAACTTCATGTTTGACAGACACTGTTATTTATTGCCATAAATTTTGTCAGAAGCACCTTCGTAAAAGGAATATTTTGTCAGAGAATAAGTCTTGAATAATTCAGGGCAAGGAAACCTCTAGAGTTCTTAATAAATGTTAGAGGACTTGACTTCAGTGCTGATAATGTATAATTTTAACCGCTGGGTTTGAGTTGTTGCACTGCATATTTTGTTTGTTTCTTCCAGTTTCAAAAGGGGATTTTACAGATGAGCATGGAGTCATAAAGTATGGATGGGGGAGATTTAATCAGTGCACACGGGAATGTACTATTCCACCAGATTGCAATTATTAGACCATTTCCACTTTCTTAAGAAGATCTTACTCTCAATTATTTGCTAGCAAATAAATGAGTAAACTAATAATAATGCTGGGGTCTTAGTCTTGCTTCCGTAATAGATGGCTCAGAAGAGATCCTTTGTAATTCAGTCTCAATACCATATGTCTCTGTTGACATTAAAGTGCTTAGTTCCAAATGAGTTGGCTTCATTCAAGCATCTTAATTCAAGAGTGGATGATTAGATCTTAAGCTAAAAACCTATTAGGATGTAAGCACTTATGTTGCTGAAAGGTATTAAAGGAACAGCATAGTGTGGTTGCAGATAAATCCTCTATATCTAGTACTGATTGGTTAAACCTTGTTTGATCTTCAAACAACATTAAAAACTAGCTTAAATGTTCAAAGTTGAGTGTCACATAAGTAAACCTCCAGGATACGTTATGTGAAAATAAATTTTGGTGGCTTTTTGAGAGACGGGGAAGCTTGGTTATGAGAACCTGACACCCTGTGAACAGAAATAACCTAAGATGCTTTAAAGAGCGGGCAGACACTTTATCTTTTAGAACTGAAAAGTGTGTTTTATCCTTCAGTCAGTAAAGCATGGCAAGAATAATAAGCAATTCCAAAAACTTTGTCCAGTAGTACCTTGGCATGGTAACTAGCATTTTTAATAATCTTTCGAGCTGTGTGTTTTATTTTTCATCTGCACAGCAGTGCAAATCACATAGTGAGCAAAAAAAAACCCCAGTCCTTGTGTTAAGTGAAAAGAATTATTGTGTGATTCTTTAGTGAATAAAATTCAAATACTGAAGGTAAAAATTGCTGTTTGGGGGGACTGATTTATGGCACAATTTAATTCTGTATGTGACCCAGGCCACTGTAAATTCATTTTCCAAATGATGTCTTTTGCTTCCAGCCATATAACAGAAATAGGAGAAGAAAATGAATATATAAATGACCTTTAAATCTTACTTAAATACTATTTTATAAAATATTTAATACAAATAACAAAAATAATAACTGAATTTCAGAACCAGTCCTGTGATTTGCGGGATATAATTAGGTAACTTTTCTGAATGCCTGGTTTTGGCCATGTTTTCATAAAGGGTTGCAGGATGAGATTTTCAGGAAGCAACTACTCCATAATGGTCTGAATAACCATGTGAGCGCTCACACTTTGTTAGTGGTCACGTTATCTGCAATAATGCAGTATATGTTTAAAAAAAAAATGATGAGTATGTGTTAGTGCCATCTAAAATGGCATAAAACTCCTTCATGATGGATTACCTTTGTGTACACATAGCAATATTTTAGGGAGTATAACTTAGGTCAAAAAAAAAAAAAGTGTGAAAAGTCTGATTAAAAGTGCAATGGCTTTCTTTGGGTTTGTCTTGGTGGTGCTCACTTGCTAGTGATTCTTTGGCAGTTTATGTCGTGCTGACTTGTCCTTATTCCTTGCTACAAAATTGACATCCAGAAGATGGTGAACTCGTTGCTATTATACACAGCGCAGTAATGAAGAGGGGGAAATAGAAAGTATCCTTGCAGACAATAGTAAAGAAATAAATTTAGGAACATGCCTACATGTGAAAAAGGCATCAACTTAAAAAGCATTTTTAGAAGTCCACTCTGTTGGAGAGGCACAGTCTTGGTGAGTTAACACTTCTTCTTCTTCTTCTTCTTCTTCTTCTTCTTCTTCTTCTTCTTCTTCTTCTTCTTCTTCTTCTTCTTCTGTTCTCATTTATTAAGTAGATGTCAGTAAGGGATGTCTGCTGTAGTTGAAAACAACACAAATTTATCTTTAAGTAAGGAAAAGTCAAAGATGTCTATGCTGCAACAGGGCTTGAGAATCTGTTCTCTAGTCTTTTAACCCCATTTCTGTTTGGATGCTGAGTTGCTGCCGATGAGGGTAACCGGAAATAGCCGTCTCTGTCCTTGTCCTTGGCAGTGCCATGGTACAAACCACACCACTGCTGTCGACTTGTTGTTCTGTAGATACAGTCCTGGACTTGTGTGCTGCTGGGTCACCTGGCAATGAAATCTTGCTTAGGATCCAGCCTGGAAGCCAAACACGGTTTTCTCAAGTTACCCACCGTGTGCGATGTGGAGTTGAGGCCTCAACTTGTTTGCATAGGCTGTAGGAGGAGAGAAATACCTGATCTACCACATCTAAGTCAGGTATCTATGTTTCGGGGCTAATGTGAACTGCACAGAGATGCTTTGCAGCCTATGGCCATGGTGTTCATCCAGCCATGAGGATTATGCATCTGCATATCATGGACACATGACCTGAGATTCAGACAAGTTGATTGTAGTCAGACCAAGGAAGATTTCACCCATCTACCCTAACAACTCACATCATAATTGTTCAGGATTTTAACAAAAACAGAAGCTGTTTTTATCCTATTTTCAGCACCCTTTTGTTCCCATATTTGCTAGGGTTTGGGGGCAGGACCAAGGCTAATGTCGTGCTCCTCGACTGTGTCACAACAAACACCTGCAAACATCCTACACCCATCTGTCCCATTGAGATACACATGCATGAGTAAATAAGCTTTATCAAAGTCTGCTGCAACGATGAAGGGAGGTAAATTTATACGATAATGTGAACATGCTTCCTTACAGACCACCTCCTTTTGAGTAATCCTCTGAATATGTATTGTTTTACAGGATGAAAAAAGTACATGAAGTAATTAGGCTAATGGGGAAAGGGAGAGTAATGGGGAGTGGGAAGACTAGGGAGTGAGTAGTAATGCATGAATTCACATTCCCTGAGGCCTGGAAAAGACAGAGGAATCAGGGAAACTATTCTGTACTCCTTGACAGTCAAAAAGAGCTGATTTTCATCAACAAATTAAACCTTAGGAATTAGCTTGTTTCATAAATTCAGAAAAAGTGTCTTTTTAGGATGAATGCCCCTATGGCGAGGTGCAGGAATGATGAAGAATTTGCAGTCTTAGGGATAGATATTACCTAACCAAAGGGGAAGATCAGAAAAGTGGGGACGCTCTCTCCCTGTTTTCACTGAAAAAGTCATCCCACTACATTCCGCTTCCTTGAGTGGGAAATCTGCTTGACTTGGGCTTTAATTTCTAACAACTTATTTACTGAGCTGAATTTGTCCTTGACGACTCTTTGCTCTTCCCTCCTTAGCCAGCCTTCTGTGCTGGTGCTTCCCCCCTTTTGCCGTAAGGTTACCATTTTCACTCTCACAGCAGCCCCTAGCAGAACCAGCAGCTGATGTGACCGGGGCTGCAGGCTGCCTTGGTGCTGCTGCCCGGCTCTGCCTGGCCTCGCAGGCAGCACCCGCTCACACACAGCCGGTGAGACTTTCAGTCCAGGGAGGCTGGGCTGTGTGGCACCGTACGCCAAAATCCAGCTGAGCGTGTGAATTTAGGCTGTAAATCCCCCCCCATGCAGATTGCAGGGCGGTTTACTTCAATGCTATCCTTTGGCCCACCGCATCCTACCCTGCTCGCAAAAAGCACAGATTTACTCACGGCTCAGGCTGAAAGAAATATAAAGCAGTTCTGCTTATAATAACAAAAAAATTTATGAGATGGATGCACCCTCAAGTACTGGGGGTGCCATGTGCTGATCCTCACCACTGAGGATGCCCTGAAAGTCTGGCAAGCTAAGATTTACAACTGCTCACAGCTGAAGCTGCATAACCCTGTGGCTCTGTCCCTTCCACTTGTGGAAACGTGGGGTAAATTGGTCTGCCAGAAAGGTGTACAGAGGATAATGCTCACCCTCCCTTAATGGGGAGGGAGGAGATAAGAGCTAGAATGATCAGCACATCTCAAAGCTTGTGAAGCTTGTCCCTGGAATAGCTCCTGGGATTTAAGAGACGAAGGCATGACCTCCCAGACTGACAGGAGGATATGAAATGTGTCAGTTCTGCTCTCACAGGAGTACACCAAGGCTAATGTTTTATCTCCTTAATGCTTTTTTTCCATGCTTCTAGAAAGCACCTGCTTTGCTAATGAACGTGTAGCTGAGAATTGCTATCAAGATATGTTTGGTCTAACAGCAGTTAACATGTTAGAAAGTTATCAGACTCTAGCTCATTTTTGTTAGTTTGACTGCTTTACTCATTATTATCTCCTTGTAAGGAGTTTCAGTTATCCTTTGATGTTTACAAGTCACTAAGCTGGATATGAGATGGGGTCTATCTCTTTGCAAAACACAACAGTAAGTGCACAAAAAATGCTGCCTTATACAAAGCTGAATGCAATATAGTGGCAGGTACTGACAAATCCTAGCTTTTAAAAAGGTATTTCTTTTTTTTATTCATCGGAAGAGATAACATGGTGCTGAAGAAACTACAAAACTGCCAAACAGCCATCCTCCCAATGATGTGGTTTGCAACTCTTTAGACAGATATAGTAGTCTCATGGCTCTAGGTGAAAGTGTATTGTTGCATTAGAGTAAAAAACAAAATTTATGAAGAACATTTTGTATACAAAGTCCCTTCCTTGGATATACCTCAACTAATTCACTAACAGCAGAATTTTAAATGGGAAGTTGTGCCTACATGCTGTTTATAGTTCAGAAGAACATGGGGTTGACAGTAACAGAACATCCTGAGAGCTTTCCTATTCTCAGTCTATTGTTGGAGGCACAGGAGAATTTTTCTCCCCTCGCAGGACATTAGCTCTGCACCCTTGAGGAGAGCTTACAGATTCAGGAACTAAACTAAAGAGAGATCAGTACTAGCTAATGCTTCACTTCAGGTAAGCCACAATGCTCATTTTGATTATCCAATTTGATTTCCGTGTCTTACTTGAATAGTATGCAAATAAATTTAAAAAGCAGAAATAATTTCAGGAAAAAACCTGACCCATAAGCTTCTTCAGCTGTAGCAATATAATATACATGAATGTTCAGTGAGATGGAGAATTTTGCAGGAGGATAAAAATTATAAAATAAAGAAACGACAGATGACACGTTCACTTGTACCACAAACTGGCAGAATGAAATGCCAGAGTGGATTTGGGTTGCATAGCAGAAGCATCAGAAATCACATTTACTATAGAGACCTTGGAAGTCTGCTGTCTGGGAGTAGAGAAGCATCTACTTTGTTTGAATGCTGATCTGAGTGCTCCATTGGCTGATGCTTGTGCAAAGCTTGTGTAGCCAGGTGACTACCATTTTCTCTTCATTAACACAGGAGTCATGTTGTAAGACCAATTACACAGCTGTGATTGGATATAAGTAATGCTGATGGTATGGGATTTTGTTATTTTGAAGATTTTAGCTGCGTCATTTGCTCCCTTTGTGCTATAAATGTCTATATTTAAATATACGTGATTGCAGATGTGGCCTTGCTAGCTTTGGGATGTTGCAGTTCCTGTCAGCAAATACAGAGTTCTGGCAGAACACCTGAAGTGTTTCATTCACTCCAGGCTCTGGCTACCAGAAAGAAACTTGAAAGGTGCAAGGAGGAAAAAGAACAACAGAAAAGAAGAACAAAATCCTTGGACAGGGAGTAATTTGTTCAGAGACCAATTTGTTCATGAAAAAAAGTTATGTGATGTTGGCTAGGGGAAAATACTAGATATTTGCCTGGTCATTTGTGACTGATTATGGGGGTGCGCAGAGAAAAAGAAATGCACAGAGCATTTGAATTCAAAGAAATCTTTTTCAAGGTGAAAAGTCACCATTCCAAGGTGGACTGGACTAGGAATCTCTGTGTAGGAGATCACATAGAAAATAAGAACAGTTGCAATGCTAATAGAAATAAAATTAGCAGAAGAAGACAAAAAACTACTTGCTGTTGGCAGAGCCATCTAATGAATTGCTAAAGAGTCTTTCCAGCCCAGACTTTACTTCTAATGGGCATTATTGTGTTTTCCATCTATACACAGATTAAAGTGAAGTTCAGTGCAGAATCTGCCTGTGAAAGGTACTGTAGCCAAATGGCAAACCCATACCCAATAGAGAAAACCTTGATTTCTCTATAATCCTGTTACAGTGAAAGTCTAAGCTGCCTCAGTGTACTCTGTGCCAAAGGCACAATAAAATGACAGCCCTTTAAGCAGAAAGAGTAGGTTCACCCTTTCTTGGAGCTATGCATGACATTCCCTCTCCTTCCCTGTACACCCTTTGATGGCTTTGATGTTCACTCTCTACTGGGAGGCCAAAGCTGGACTCCAGTGAAAGCTGCCCCCAAAAAGGCAGGAGGTGCAAGATTTGCTGAGTGACCCACTCATGCAATATGAAGGTCCCTGCAACGCTCATGCAGCTGAGCAGGAGGGGAGCGTTCCTTGCAGGTCGGAGAAGGGAGCAGACCCTGCCTTTGGGAAGTGAGGTGGCTCTCAGTCCACGCAGCTGGTATCCCCACATGGAGTGGTGACCACGCTGAACCAAAGGCAGTCAGCAATCATTTCAGCAGAGACTATTTGAATGCCCTGCATGTATGCAGCAATAACAAAAAGAAAACCCCAAAACCTACACCTTGCAATTGTAAAATACTGCATAAGGAGAATTGTCTATATACAACACACCAGGGTCTAGACTGTGGAAATGATGGCTCCAGTCCTGAGGAGCAGAGAAGGCCTCCAGATGCTGGTCTGAATGGTCTGCAATATTTAAATGTAACTTAATCTCTCCTGTTCTTTCCTGTTCATTAAAAATGCAATCAGAGAGGATGGGAACTGTAAATATTGGGTAAGTTAATTCTGTAATGAAAACTAACAGGTGGATATACTACAGCATTCACTTTTCTCTGCAAGGGTGTTGGGTGTTGCTGTCTAGACAATGTCAGATCTCCAGTTGTGCTTATTTCTTCAAAGCAGCTTCTCTGATCTGGGTGATGGCTGTGCCTCCTACGAATGCTAACCTTCATTGAATGTCCCTATTATTGCTGCATCAAAAACTCTTTAATCCTTTGTATTTTTAATAGCAAAGAGCCTGGAGCCAAATTTTGTCAGCCTGTAATAAATTCTGTTTTATTTTCACTGAGACAAATCATCCATGTACGTGTGTGGGGGGATGGACTTTCTTGCCTGAAGGCATCCATGAGCAAAACACCAAACACAAAAAATGGCGGTAGAATTCTGTTTCTAATAGTAAAAAATGGTATTAAAGGAGACTTTTTCACTTGTACATCCCAAAATGCTTTTCTATGACAAATGTCTACTGTACACAGGGCAATAACCATTTAAAAATTCTTATTTAAAGTTTTGCTGCAAACAGGTTAACATTTAAACTAAGTATTTTAAAGAGAGTATTTAGTCAGTTTTGGGCTTTGACCTAGCACCCAAGACTTCTTATTGCATGATCAGAATAGACATTTAAACTGCATGAAGTTACTCTGACAGTAATAAAGACTAAGATTGTCCCTCAAAATTCAATAGAGGTATTGTGTCTCTGATCTTGTAAAATTAGAAGAAACACATTCTTTCTGATAGAGGCAGGTGAGGAATAGACTGAGAAACCCAGATATGTAACAGAAGTAGGCAGAGAGAGACCTGATCAGGGTCTCCTGTTTCCTGTGTGGATATCTTGGGCTACTTGGCTATGGCTGTGGAGAGGGCATGTCTGTCTCAGGCTTTTCTATCAAGTGTTACCCTTGCAGAGCTAATTCACTATAGAGGCAAAATCTCCAGGGCCTGATGCCATTAAATGCTTGCTTATACTAGCAGTAAATGGAAGAGTTCAGACTAAAGACCATAGGAGAGATTCACCTTATGTTAATTCATAATCTGATAAGTAAAGAATCCCCCTGGAAAATGAGGGGGAGGGAGCGGGAGAGAGAGAGAGGGATGCTATTTATATCTTCCTTCTTCCAAACCTGCCCATGAATTTATTGGCTCTTTGGGGGTGGGGGTAATGTCTTCTGATTACTTTCTTTCCTTTTGACCAGAGATTCAGTCTGAAGGAGAGAAATGTTCTGCCCCAAACTGTCATCTTCTGCTCAAAAAGTTGTCATTTTGAAAGACAGAAACCACAAATAACAAAAAAAATAATAATAAAAAAAAAGGAAACTGCAAATATTTAGAACATCTTCTTAGTTATGGGGGTGAAAATTTCACAGACGTTTTCTGAGCCCAAGTAAAGGTAGCACAGCTGGGCGCAGGGGCAGATTATCACATGACTGTGCAGGTACTGCACACTGCATGCTCATGGGCACTAACCTTCTTCTCGGGAAAAAACACCCAAAACAGTAATTAATGGAAATGATTAAATAAACAAATAACAAACAGCTGAAAGTAGCCTCACAGTCACAGGCCTTGGTTCTCACGGGGGGCTTCAACCACCCTGATATCCGCTGGGAAGGTTACACAGCCAGGCATGTACAGTCCAGGAGGTTCCCCCAGTGTATTGATGATAACTTCTTGACTCAGGTGATGGAGGAGCCAACAAGGACAAGTGTACTACTGGACCACAGAACATTGACTAGTTCTGACAAGCAAAGAGGGATTGGTGGAGGACATTAAGGTTGGGGGCAGCCTTGACTGTAGTGATCATGAAAAGATAGAGTTCAGGATCATGGGCAGTATGCGCAAAACAAGTAGGATTGCAAGCTTGGACTTCAGGAAGGGTAACTTTGACCTCTTCAAGAAAATGCTTGGAGAAATCCCATGGGTTAGGGCTCTGAAAGGTAGAGGTGCTCAAGAGAGCTGAACGATATTCACATTCCACTTTCTCCAAGCTCATGATCAGTGCATCCCTAAGAGCAAGAAATCAGGCAAAGGAAGCAGGATATCTGTGTGGTTGAGCAGGGAGTTTCTAAAAAAGCTCAGGTGAAAGAAGGAAGTTTGCAGGAAGTGGAAGAAGGGACTGACCACATGGGAAGATTACAAGAATGTCGTCAGAGTATGCAGGGATGAAATGAGGAAAGCCAAGGCCTCCTTGGAATTAAACCTGGCAAGAAATGTCAAGGTCAATGGGAATGGTTTCTCCAAGTATATTGGAGGCAAAAGGAAAACTAGGGAAAACGTAGGCCCACTGATGAATGAGATGGGTGCCACGAGGATGCAGATGACAGAGGATGCAGAGAAGGTGGAGTTGCTGAATGCCCTCTCTGCTTCAGTCTTCACTGCTCAGGCCAGCCCTCAGGAGTCCAAGATTTTAGAGGTAACAGACTAAGTCTGGATGAAGGAAGACTTCCCCTTGGTTGAGGAAAATCAATTTAGAGAACAGTTAAGTAAACTGGACCTCTGCTAGTCCATGTGTCCTGATGGGATGGACCCATGAGTGCTGAGGGAGTTAGCAGAAGTCATTGCTGGGCCATTTTCCATCATCTTTGAAAGGTCCTGGAGAACAGGTGAGGTGCCTGAGGACTGGAGGAAAGCCAGTGTCACTCCAGTCTTCAAAAAGGGCAAGAAGGAGGACCCAGGAAACTACAGGCCAGTCAGCCTCACCACCATCCCCAGGAAGATGATGGGACAGCTCATTCTGGGCATTATCTCAAAGCATATGGAGGAAAAGAAAGCTATCAGAAGTAGTCAACATGGATTCACCAAGGGGAAATCATGTCTGACTAACCTGATAGCCTTCTACAATGGTGTGAAAGGATGGATAGATGAGGGGAGGGCAGTGGGTGTTGTCTACATTGACTTCAGCAAGGCTTTTGACACCATCTCCCACAGCATAGGTAAGCATAGGAACTATGGGTTAGATGAATGGACAGTGATGTGGATTGAAAACTGGCTGAAAGACAGAGCTCAGAGGGTCATGATTAGTGGCAGGGAATCTAGTTGGAGGTCTGTAACAAGTGGTGTTCCCCAGGGATCAGTACTGGGTCCAGTCCCATTCAATATATTAATCAATGACCTGGATGAAGGGATAGAGTGTACTCTCAGCAAGTTTGCTGATGACACAAACCTGGAAGGGGTGGCTGACACACCAGAAGGCTGTGCTGCTGTAGAGCGAGAGCTGGACAGGCTAGAGTCGGGCAGAGAGGAACCTGATGAAATTCAGCAAGGGGAAGTGTAGGGTGCTGCACCTGGGGAGGAAGAACCCCAAGCACCAGCACAGGTTTGGGACTGACCTGCTGGAGAGCAGCTCTGAGGAAGAAGACCTGGGAGTCCTAGTGGAAAGCAGGATGACGATGAGACACCAGCATGCTCTTGTGGCCAAGAAGGCCAGTGGCATCCTGGGGTGCATCAAGAAGAGCATGGCCAGCAGGTCGAGGGGCATTATCCTCCCCCTCTACTCTGCCCTGGTGAGGCCCCATCTGGAGCAGTGTGTCCAGTTCTGGGCTCCCCAGTTCAAGAAGGAAGGGAACTTCTGGAGAGGGTACAGCAGAGGGCTACAAAGATGATTAGGGGCCTAGAACATCTCTCTTATGAGGAAAGGCTGAGGGACTTGCGTCTTTTTAGTCTGGAGAAGACTGAGGGGGGATCTGATTAACACCTGTAAATACTTAAAGGGTGATTTTCAAGAGGATGGGGCCAGACTTCTTTTCAGTGGTGCCCAATTACAGGACAAGAAGTAATGGGTACAAACTTGAACATAGGAAGTTCCACCTAAACATGAGGAGTAACTTTATTACTTTGAGGGTGGCAGAGCACTGGAACAGGCTGCCCAGAGAGGTGGTGGAGTCTCCATCTCTGGAGACATTCAAAACCCACCTGGACACATTCCTATGCAACCTGCTGTAGGTGGACCTGCTTTGGCAGGGGGGATTGGTCTAGATGATCTCCAGAGGTCCCTTCCAACCCCATGTGACTCTGTGATTCTGTGACCCCTGAGCAAAATGCTGTTCTGGTCACATCAAACCATCAAGCAAGGCTGTAGAGTGAGGTATAGCCATCTGAACCACCATTAGAGCACCCTTTTTCTTGATGTGCTCCCAGTAACCATCAGAAGGAGAGAGACCTTCTCCTTTCCTCCTGCAGCTCCAGTGGCAGTAGTAGTTTTGGTTGCAAAACCTGTGCATTTCCCTAAGATAGAGGCAGCGCGATTCAGCACTGGGGAAGACCAGAGTCTGTTTAGTAAGTTTGCCTTTTAAAGACCCAGCCTGATATTTTCTTTTGTACAGTCAACTTATGGATTAGTCCCCACCATGCAGACCTCCATGCAGAGTAAATCCACCTCTCAGCATGTTGAAGACATGCTGAAGGCATCTTAATGGTCTTCTGCATGACAGCCTAGTAAGTCTCTTTGTATGTCTTCCTCCTTCTTCAGAGACTCAGCGTGGCACTGTACCACTACCAGAGGTGGTGTTGCTGTGACCTCCAAGGCTATCAGACAGGCAAGGTTTGTAAAGCAGTTAACTGTTTAAATTAAATATAGTGAATTTTATAGAGGATTTTCCTCTAGTAGATAAGGACCAGGTCCGGGACCATTTGACAAAACTGGACATTCATAAGTCTATGGGCCCTGATGGGATGCACCCACGAGTGCTGAGAGAGCTGGCAGATGTTATTGCTGGGCCACTCTCTATTATCTTTGAAAAGTCATGGAGAACAGGAGAGGTGCCTGAGGACTGGAGGAAGGCCAACATCACTCCAGTCTTCAAAAAGGGCAAGAAGGAGGATCCTGGTAACTACAGACCAGTTAGTCTCACCTCTGTCCCTGGGAAGATAATGGAGAGACTCATTCTTGAGGTCATCTCCAAACAAATTGAAGAACGGGGGGTTATTGGAAGTGGGCAACATGGGTTTACCAAGGGTAAATCATGTATGACCAATCTGATAGCCTTTTACGATGTTATAACTGGTTGGTTGGATGAGGGGAGGGCAGCAGATGTCATCTACCTTGACTTCAGCAAGGCTTTTGACACTGTCTCCCATAACATCCTCATTGGGAAACTGAGGAAGTGCGGGCTGGAAGAGGGGACAGTGAGGTGGATTGAAAACTGGCTGTGCGACAGGACCCAAAGGGTGATGATTAATGGAGCAGGTTCAAGCTGGATGCCTGTAACTAGCGGTGTCCCCCAGGGGTCAATACTTGGTCCAGTATTGTTCAATATATTCATCAGTGACCTGGATGAGGGGACAGAGTGTATCCTCAGCAAGTTTGCTGATGATACCAAACTGGGAGGGGTGGCTGACACCCCAGAGGGCCGTGCTGCCATCCAGCGGGATCTGGAGAGGCTGGAGAGCTGGGCAAGGAAGAACCTCATGAGGTTCAACAGGGATAAGTGTAGGGTCTTGCACCTGGGAAAGAAGAATGTCAGGCACCAATACAGATTAGGAATGGACCTGCTGGCGACAAGCTCCGAAGAAAAGGATTTGGGGGTCCTGGTGGACAATAAAATGACAATGAGCAAACAGTGTGCTCTTGTAGCCAAAAGGGCCAACGGAATCCTGGGCTGCATAGGAAAGAGTGTGGCCAGCAGGTCGAGGGAGGTCATTCTCCCCCTCTACTCTGCGCTGGTGAGGCCACAACTGGAGTACTGTGTCCAGTTCTGGGCTCCCCAGTTCAAGAGGGATAGGGAACTACTGGAAAGAGTCCAGCGTAGGGCCACAAGGATGATTCGAGGACTGGAGCATCTCCCTTATGAGGAGAGGCTGAGAGAGCTGGGACTCTTTAGTCTGGAGAAGAGAAGGCTGAGGGGAGACCTTATTAATACCTATAAGTATCTCAAGGGCGGACTGAAGGAGGAGGGAACCAGACTCTTTTCAGTAGTTGCCAGTGAGAGGACAAGGGGTAATGGGCACAAGTTGGAACATAAGACGTTCCACTTGAATATGAGGAGGAACTTTTTCACAGTGAGGGTGACGGAGCCCTGGAACAGGCTGCCCAGGGAGGTCGTGGAGTCCCCTTCTTTGGAGATTTTCAAGACCCACCTGGATGCCGTCCTGAGTAGCATGATCTGACATGCTCTGGGTGGTCCTGCTTTGGCAGGGGAGTTGGACTAGATGATCTCTATGGTCCCTTCCAACTCTAAAATTCAGTGAAATTCAGTGAAATTCAGTGAAATATAACTGTAGGGAGGGTGAATATGAAGAAAACAGGCTGCATTTTCTGAGTAGGGCTTGAGTGCCCCAGAGCTTGCTGCATTTTTCTCTTTCCCCACAAAAAACTTTACATTACACAGCCTGATTTCTGGTGGAGATTTTATTTGAGAGAACTAACAATTTTTTGCTGTCGTGCCTGTTTGAATGCTGTTTACAGTCTTTTTGTGTCTGAATTCTTGACAAAGGGCAGGAGCTTCTCAGCCATTGTTTCAGTATCACACTAATTTATATATTGATAGAAGCCAGGTGCTCATTCCCCTCAGACTTCATCTGTAGGATTTGACCATCTCATTCCACAACAGATCATGCAAATGATCATGCAAATCACCGGAAAAGGTGATTTTTATGTTCTGTGCTAATTGCAGAGGTAAGGAAGAGGATGTCCATCAGTACAAGCACTTATATTAGAATGAATCATGCCAAGATTAACTCAACAAAATGCAGTTTATCTGTCTCTAGAGCACACTGCCTGACTTTTCTGCTGTCATGACTTCGCCTTCCCTACCACTGACAAAATAGGAAAAAAATTTTCTCTCCGAAAAAATTTGGGAGACAGGAGAGAGGTCATTATACCTCTCCTGAGCCTGTTTTTAGGCAATCCTGGTGAGCGTGGATTATTAAGAGAAAGGAAAAGTAACTCTGGAAGCGATTTATGAGAAGACAGTAATGTGTAATTACTTGCCGGAAGGTTTAGAACCAGCTGCTGTTAAAACTCGGTGTAAACTGTAGGTGGCACCATTTGTATAAAATATTGAAAAGCACTGGGAAAGAAAGATGTCACTTCAATTTACAGTGTTCTGATAGCTTGCCGTGATCGTATAGTGGTTAGTACTCTGCGTTGTGGCCGCAGCAACCTCGGTTCAAATCCGAGTCACGGCAGGGAAAGGTGCATCTTTTGAAAAGGTGTAACTACGGATTGCACACAAAAAATAATCTATTAGTGGTGTCTAAGACTAAGATGAGAAAACAATTAAATTTTTACAAGGATTTTTTGATAAAAGGCTGTATGCTACAAGTATTAGTTCGGTAATGCTGTTGCCAAGGGTGATTTTTTAATTTTTTTTTTTAAATTTAAATGTTTATGGATATTGGGATAAACATAGTGGCGAAGTGAGCATGTAATTTTTACTCATTACAGCTACTTAAGATCTGGACTGAGCCATGAGGTCTGTTTGGTTATGATCTTTGCTGTTTTTTCCATGCTAATAGAGCAATCAGACTGAATTGCTTGGAAATGTGACAGTGGTAAATGTGGGAACCCTGCTTACCTAGGCATGGACCGCCGCTAGCAGAAGGTCTTTGCTGGTGACAGACAAGGAACCATCACTAGTCAGTGATTCCAGTGATTCTTTTTGGTTTTGTGGTACAAGCAGTGTGCAACTTCGCTGTCCTGCCTCACCAAGTAATATGAGCTCAGATCCTCAGAATGAGGGCTTGTAAAATGACCATGTGGATTTTATAAATTAGTCGTGGTACCTAACGACAGTTTGTGTAATAAATGATAAATTAACAACAAAATTACATAGCTGGTAACAACTATATTGATAAAAGGTTATTATTATGGAGTTTATCAGATTATTTGGACGCCACTGAGTGGAGTTTCTGGTAGTCGGTTCTTTGATTGGATAAGGAGTTAATTCTAGAGCAAGTGCTGCTTTTCTCTCAGTCTTGCCTCTGACGGGACATCGGTCATCTGTGTAACGGGTTACATCTCCACCAGGCTCAGAAGGATTCAGGTTTCATGCAACATGCCCGGCTCTTGCAGCGTGTGAAGGACAGCTGCCTTTCTCTACGCAAAAGCAGCAGGAACTTTCCTTGCCCTCCTACCCAGGGAGGAAGTTAAACAAAATTTTCCTCCTGCTGCTATCAGGAAATATCAAAGCCCTGTACCCTGTACACCTGCAAACCTGTGAGAGCACCTCGCCTCTGGAGGCTGTAGGCTTAAGCATCCCATTTTCGTGGTAGTAGGCTAGTGACGCCTGGCATCTTATCACCGCCCTCAGGTTAATGAGAGCTCTTTTCTGTTGTGCTTTTTAAAATATCTTTGGGTATTTCTCTAATTGGCCTCAGACTTCCTGTCTAAATATCACTCAGCCTTCTAGGACCGTATCAGAGCAATTAGCTCTTGACTTCTTGGTCTAATTGATGAGACAGATGTGACTGATTTCCCAAAAGAAAGTAATTTAGAAACACATACCAGCATAAAAGAGACCAGGATGATCTTTCATATTCTGCCTCTGCTGTAGTCTCTCAGAAGTGTCATCTGTTGTGTTAGATTTTACAAACTCCAGAAATACTAAATGAACTCATCGCAGGTGCACATATTCTTTAAAGCAACCTAGTGAAAGAAAACCTAGGACAGAAATCTCAAAATTGCAATGCCAGAAATTCTGCTCTACTCATACATCATCCTGAGGCTGCTGAAACACTCAAGGCTCACCCCTGCCCAATCTCAACCTCCCTGGAACTGACTTCTCTATATCCAGTGTTCATGTGTAGCTAAACTGTATTATCTTATTGCTAGTTATAGTAATATTGATGATTTTGAAGAGTTTTGATAGGACACTAGACAAATTCAAAATGTCCTTTTTAAATTTATTTTATGATGAGTTAGCCAGAAACAGTGGTCATTCTGTTCACTTCAGTTTATATAGGATACCAATCCCTGTATTGCTAGCTCAATGCTAGCGCTATAAACTGAGAGCAAGAATGGTGTAGGCAGATAATCAGACCTTTCTTACCAATTCCCCCTGCAGTTATTTGTTCTACTCACAAGAGAATCAAAATTAAAACCCAACTTCGTTTTGGAATATAAACATGCAAGTGCAGGTGGCTCCCAGCATTCCATTTCTTGAGAAAATATTTGTCAATTTTCCCATCTCATTAGGGGAAAAGAAAACAAAAACTTTAATACAAAACAGTTTCCAAAGATAACAGGATTGCAGACTAGGAAACACAGAGATATAATTTTGGAACTGATTTTGACGCTTGAATTGTACAAAGAATTGCCTGTACATTTCTGAAATATGTGGGTCTTCACTTCTAGCACACATGTCCAGATAACACTTTTACAGTGGAAACTATGATCCACTAATAATATGTTTGAAATATTAACAAGGATCCGGGTTTACATATTTCTGAAGCTCTGATTTTTTTTGTCTAAAAAAGATTTGAAGACCACAGAGAAGAGTTTGCTTCAGCAGCCTTCTCTGCCTTTATGCAGCAAGCAGATCCAGTGGGAAACGAAGAATAATATCTTAAAAATGAGACATGAAAAGTGCATGCCTTTCTCTGCAGCTCTTCTGTGTCATTTTGCGTCTGCCATTGTTCTCGTGCGTGGCTCATTCTGCATGGAACATAAAACCTTTAAGATATAGAGGTGCCTGTATCCCCAACATGCCTCATTTACATTTTGTCTCTGAAACTAATAGGATGCACCCATCAACAATGCTTGGGAAAAGATTCATTTCTTGTTATTGTATTTTAACGTTAGCTTCTGATTAGGGTTAAATCCGCTAGAGTTTTTAAGTTATGGAGAAAGACACCTAGTCATTAAGAAGGCAACACTGAACAGAAAGGCTTGAAAAACTTTTGAAATATTAATTGAACCTGCTCTAGATTTCTGTTATACTGCCTTCATTTCTCAGGAGTGCACCAGACTTGCTTGTATCCTGTCTGATGTTCATATCAGGTGCTGAGCAGGATAGAAAGCAGTGGCTGTTTTGAATCTGCAGTCATCAAATCAAATTAATTCTGTTTTTCATTCTCTTTACAGGAGTGCAGCTCATATTAAAACTTTTATAGGTCCCCTCTGAAATCCTTTCAAAGGGCTCTGGTCAAGAAGACTCTTTGAAAGGAGATCTTCTGTGGTAAAGAGAACTCCTGAAAGCTTAAATAGCTGGTGTGCTTTAGCAAAGAATGCCAGGAATTCATTTCACAGGTGGGATGATTTTACCTCTGGAAATTCGGCTCTGAGTTTACAGGGTATTATTGCAGGATGGGTAGTAATTGGGGAAAATTTGGCAGACAGGGAGATTCCTGAGCCTGATGTGTAAACATAACTGCATAAACAATGTCTGATGGTGCAGTTCTGTAGTTTTCTCATAATCTGCCTTTGGTGTTTCTTAAAAAGAAAGCACGTCCTGCTCTCTAAATAAGACTCTGTGGCTTCTTAATGATAAAGCTCCTGCATTCACTCACAGCACTGGAGAAAGCTGCACTGGAACACCTGTGAAGACAGCGATCAATTTTTGAAGCTTTTGACTTGTACTGTTTTTGGTTAAGATTTGGCTCAGGTTAGAATCCTATAGCTTTCTGCATCACATTTCATACTACTGATTAGGGCCTGGTTTTACTTCTTCATCAAGAGTTCAGCACAAACTCCTGTACTACCAAACATCCAAAACTATTTAAACAATGCTTTACGTTGCCTTTTTAAAATTTTCTCTCTGATTTTAGATCTCTGCAATTCCAAATTCTCAGATTTTATTCTAAAAATTTTGTAGATGTGTCCTCTTGATTTGGAATTTCACAGATGCAAAATCATCTTTTTGAGTTGGATTCGAACACATCTGATAAATATCTATTTCATGAAGCTTTGTGAAAGTAATTTATGTGCTGAATGTTTTACAACTTTTTCCTGCATTCTCATTAAAAGAAACATGGTATATGTTTTCTCTGCACCAAATACAACTCAGAAAATGATACTTTGTGAAATTTGTCACAAAGGAGCTTCCACCCAAAGGGATCCCAAAACACAATGTCTTAAAAATCTTTGGGAAAAGAGCATAGTTTTGATATGCCATGCTAATATAGTAAAAAATTTCTCTTATAATGCGCTCTGTAATGTTAACATACTCAGCGTCTCTGTGCTGCTAAACCAACACCTACATGCCTTGTGCACCAGAGAGTTGCCCATGGAGCCAACCACAGAGCCACTGCACTATTTCTGGTAATTTCTTTCCTGTGGATCCCTTCACTCCCAGGCTGTGCTTCCAGTCTCCTGGAATAATTTATATATTTTTTTCTATTCATTCTCTAATATGAACGGAAAACCTCCTATTTTGCTCTCTAGAACTGTATCACTAATTTGTTTTGGGGTGGCAGGTCTATCTAAACTCTTTAGGAAAATCTGGGATGGTAGGATGTGTTTATTCTGGGACCTGCCCTGTTGCTGTTATTCACCATGCAGCTGAAGGCGAGAGGGTGTACTGACCTTTGTACTGGCACAGAGAAGAAAACTTCTTTATGATATAACCATGAAGGCATTTGTATTAAAACCACATGGGGTAAATTAGTGCTTTACTGTTACACTTGAGAAGGAAAAGTCTGAATCATTTAGCCAAAGCAACAGTAAGAAAACTAGCATATAATGGAAAATTCTTCTCAGAAACACAATTTGAATTTCTTTTTTATGTAAGAACTGAACTTGACTAAAAATAATGGTTAAAGAACTCTAGAAGGCCTAATGTAAGAAACATGAAGTCTTCCAGAGAGACAAAAGTGTAAATTCCAGGAAGAGATTTAAGGTTGATCCACCAGCTATTGAACTGCTTTGTTTCCCCATATTGTCCTTCCTATTTCTTGTTTGCTGAGAGATGAGTTTAGTGGAATTAAATATTCCCTGCTGGTCTTCATAGTTATGTGAGTCCTGCTTTAAAAGCAATTTCTTTTCATCTTAATAGTTTCAAGATAGTCTTGCTTCCTTACTGAGCCCTGGACAGACACCTGGAGAAAGTTTGCCAAGAGCTGGGAAGCCTGTGTCTGGATGCCTGAAGTGGGTTTGATCTCAGAAGGACAGACACTGTCTTCAGTAAGGAAAATGTTTGAGATTCTGGCCTCAACTGTTAGAAGCATACAGCCATTTCCCACACATGAGCAGGTGTTGCCTTCTCCATTTTCATCCCCTGCTTTTTTTTTTTTTTTGACTTGTCGTCAGGCTGTGTGCTTTAGGTATGAAGAAATCGCTTAGTCAAAATGAGTAGCTTTTACTTCAGGCAGCAAGCTGTATAGCTATCTAATGATGAAATTAGAATTGGTCATATGATCTGAAGTTCACAAATACATTTTTGAGCATCTTCTATTAATACCAAATTAGAAGTAGAACTGTATTGCTGAATTGTTCAATCAGTATATAAAGTGCCTATCCGTAGGCACTTTGGAGTATTTCTTGAAAATGTCTTTTCTTGTGCCTTTCAGCTAACTTCTTTACCTCACCATCCCCAGTACTGGAAAAGCACTGGTCCTGAACACCCCAATCCCAGAAAACAGCAAAAACCACCGGGCAGTGTAGGTGGGGTGAGAGAACGATGATTAGATAAAGAGAGAATCATGTCAGATCATTTTCCCACCTCTTGGCAGAATCCTCCCAGTCACACCATCCCCTCCCCACAAAAACGGCACTGCATTTCCAGCCGTGTCTTGCTTCACTTTAATCACATTTCAGATGTAGACACCATGTCTCCCAATTGCTTCTATTGATTACTGGTGTCATAAGTACACCATTCTTGGATCAAAGATACTAAAAAGCCTCACAGTACAGAAACTAATTGCATGTAATTTCATGCCTCCTTTGCTGCACTTTCCTGAAAAATTCTTCTGGAATTTTCTTTTGTGCTGAGTCATCCCTGGGGGCAAACTATAAAAAAAAAAAACAAAACAAACAAACAACTCAGTCTTCACTGGGAGACAGAAAGGAGATATGTTAAAAAACTGACAGAGTGAAGTCAGTGAAAATATTGTCCCAGATAACCTTAGTGCAACGTCTGTGTGAACTGCTTGAAATCACACAAAAGGAGACAAAAAAACCTATGGTGCAAAGAGCGTCAACCACCTTATCATGCAGCAGTGGGATACATGAACTTTTCTGTGCAGACACTGCTTCCTCTCAGCTGCTTTTTCTGTGCTTCAGACACTGAGACCTGTTTGGCAGTTACTGCAGTGAGGGCTTGGGTGGATGTCAACATCCCCAGTAGTGTGCCTCCGGCAGCACGGTCCAGAAGTGAGGACTAAAATGGTTCCCTCTCCCCTGTGCCGTGACTCGGATTTGAACCGAGGTTGCTGCGGCCACAACGCAGAGTACTAACCACTATACGATCACGGCAAGCTATGCAGGACGTGTCCCTTGCCTCCTGTTTTCTGTCTCCTCCAGCAGAGCCATGCCAGCGTTGCCACCTCGCGCAGACCACCTCCTCCCCAAGGTGATCACTATTGTGGCTCTCCCGGTTTGAGTGACACAGGATTAATTTCTCTTTCAGTAATTTTACTTTTCAGTAAGCTCTCTTCTTATTCTGGGAAAAACTGTACTTTTAGAGGCCTATGGTGTCTGAATTTGTGAAAATATTTACTTCATAGCCACCTCTGGTATGCAGATTTCAAGATCTTGGTGTTTTCAAGCTAGCCAGGTGCAGGGATGAGGAGGAGCAAGACCCGGGCACTTGACCCAAGCTGGATGATAGGATTATTTCATACCATGAAAGTCACATTCAATATGAATTTGAAAGTTTGCTGAGGAGTTCTCTCTCTTCCTTGATGACTGTGATCCTGAGAACTCCTTGCCCCGGTGCCAGACCCCTGAGCCTTTCCCCTCCTCCCAAAGCCATTGGGCTCGCAGTGTCCGACATTTGCTTTCCACTGCTGGGAGTGCACAGCTTCCTACTGATAGAATTGGCTGAGTATAACCTTTGTATATTTTATAACGGTATCAGGATCAATACCAGATCTTTAGAGAAGGACCTGGGGGTGTTGGTCAGCAGCCAGCTGAATATGAGCCAGCAGTGTGCCCAGGTGGCCAAGAAGGCCAACAGCACCCTGGCCTGTATCAGGAACAGTGTGGTGAGTAGGACCTGAGAGATGATCGTCCCCCTGTACTCGGCACTGGTGAGGCCCCACCTCGAGTACTGTGTCCAGTTTTGGGCCCCTTACCACAAAAAAGAGGTCCTGGAGCGGGTCCAGAGAAGGGCAATAAAACTGGTGGGGGGTCTGGAGAGTAAGTCTTATGAGCAGTGGCTGAGGGAGCTGGGGCTGTTCAACCTGGAGAAAAGGAGGCTGAGGGGAGACCTTCTCGCTTTCTACAACTACCTGAAGGGAGGTTGTAGTGAGGTGGGGGTCAGTCTCTTCTCCCAAGTCACAGACAGTAGGACAAGAGAAAACAGCCTCAACTTGCATCAGGGGATGTTCAGACTGGATATTAGGAAAAATTTCTACACTGTAAGGGTAATTAAGCATTGGAACAGGCTGCCCAGGGAAGTGGTGGAGTCACCATCCCTGTCAGTATCTAAAAGATGGGTAGACGTAGTGCTTAGACATACGGTTTAGTGATGGTTTTTGTCAGTGTTAAGTTGATGATGGGACTAGATGATCTGAAAGGTCCCTTACAACCTAGATGATTCTACGATTCGTGTTACTTATTTAGTCTCATTCTTTTAAATCTGTTTATATTTCAACACTTGGGTTTCCTCATTCTTTCCCTGTTCCCCTTCCTGGGTGGGTAGGGGTCACTGGGTGACAGAATAATTGTCTGAACAATAATAAATTGTTGTGGGTTGATCAAATCATAACAGTGGCACACCCGGGCACCCTGCAACTGAAAACAGCACTCCCAACAGAGAAGTGTGTGCAGAAGACAGGCACAAATGTTATGGTGGCAGAGAAATATTCCTGCTCCATTTGGAAATTGCAGTCTGGTGTGGAAATCTTTCATTGCCTTCTGTTTGGCCAATGTCTATCTTCAAACATACAATAATTTTGGTCTGCGAATCTTCTTTCTGTTTTCAATGCTGTGCCTAGTGATGGAGGAAAATCTGGTGAAAGGACATTCAAAGTTACATAATTATTTTAAAAGCTGTTGAAAAGGAAGCATAAAAACACATGTTCCCCTCCTGCTGTAAGTCAGATTTTTAACCAAGGTTGCCGTAGCCACAGCACATAGTACCAGCCACTGGCAAGCTGGTACATTTTGACAGGTTTTGAACAGACATGGCAGAAAAACAAGATTTCTAGTAAAATGTCAAATGTTGACAGCACTGAGTCATCAAACAAGGATTTATGTTGGGCCTTGAGAGTTAATGTTTCAAAACATGAGTGTTCATAGTAGAGTTATTCTAATAATTGTCTTCATTAAAGATCTCATATCTGCCATTTAGTCTCAGTTTTAATTCTGTGTCTGACAGTATAACAAGAAAAGATTGATAATAGGAAGTATCTTCACAATTTTATTAATTAGTTAGAAAAGTGGAAGGAATTGGTGGGTACACCAGACGGCTGTGCTGCCATTCAGAAGGACCTCATCAAGGTGGAGAAATGGACTGACAGCAACTCCATGAAGCTCAGCAAGTGGGAGTGCCAAACCCTGCAGCTGGGGAAGAACAATTTCATGCACCAGCACGTGCTGGGGGCTGACCAACACCAAAGCAGCTAGTCAAGGAAGGCCCTGAGAGTTCTGGTGGAGACCAAGTTGACCATGAGCCAGCAATGTGCTCTTGTGACAAAGGTGGCAAACAGCCTCCTTGGCTACATCAGGCAGAGTATTGCCAGCAGATCAATGGCAGTGATCCTTTCTCTGTACTCAGCTCTGGTGAGACACATTGGAATGTTGTGTCAAGTGCTGGGCTCCCCGGTACAATGAACACACTGGACTTAGTCCACTGAAGGGCCCCTAAGATGATGAATGGCTTGTAGTGGGTGAGAGAACTGGGACTTTTTAGGCTCAGGAATAGCAGGCTTAGGGGTGATCTTATCAAAGTGCATAAATATCTGATGGGAGGGTAAAGAAGATGGAGCCATACTCTTTTCTGTTGTGTGCAGTGAAAGGACGGGCAACGAGCACAAATTGAAATAAAAGGAATTCCTTTTAAATGTAAGAAAAACTAATTTACTGTGAGGGTGGTCAAACACCGACCAGGTTGTCTGGAGAAGTTGTGGAGTCCCCATCCTTGGAGATATTCAAACCCAACTGGACATGGTCCTGGGCAACCAGCTGTGGCTGAGCCTGCTCAAGCCATAGTGGGTCTAGAGAATTCCAGAGGGGCTGGCCAGCCTCAGTGATTCTGATTCTCAGGAAAGAAAAAAAAACAAACAACCAAACCACCTCCAACCCAGACCTGTCAACCAAAGTAAAATATCAGTGCTTGTAAATTTTTTTTTAAACTTTTTTATAATATGTAGCTGTGCTTAACAGCATGGGCAACTGAGTAGAGGGAACCCATGAGTGCCAAGAAGTGGGATACTGAAAGCTTGACAGCCTTCCCTGTCAACATCTGCAAAGCCCATGTGAGACAAAGTAAGCAATAGCTAGAAGTTGAACATCTTGGAATCATAGAATGGTTTGGCTTGGAAGAGACCTTAAAGATTGTTAAGTTCCAAGCCCCTGCCATAGACAGGGACAATTCCCACTAGACCAGGTTGCTCAAAGACCCATCCAATCCAGCCTTGAACACCTCCCAGGGAAGGGACATCCACAACTTCTCTGGGCAACCTGTTCCAATGCCTCACCACCCTCACTGTAAAGAATTTCTTCCTAATATCTGATCTAAATCTACTCTCTTTCAGTTTTAAACTGTTACCCCTCACCCTATCACCACACTCCCTGATAGAGTCCCTTCCCATCTTTCCTGTAGGCCCCCTTTAGGTACTGGAAGGCCTTTATAAGGTATTTCTGGAGCCTTCTCCAGGCTGAACAAGCCCAACTCTCTCAGCCTGTCTTCATAGGAGAGGTGCTCCAGCCCTCTGATCATCTTCATGGCTCTCTTCTGGACTTGCTCCAACAGATCCATGTCCTTCTTCGGTTGGGGACCCCAGAAATGAATGCAGTACTCCAGGTGGGATCTCATAAGAGGGAAGTAGCGGAGCAGCGTACCTTAGTTGGTACAAAAACATTTAGGACAACTTTAACTGTCTGCTCCTATTTTTTTTAGAATTGATAAAGGTTTTGTAACATGGATTTTGCCCCGTGCATGGGTGTGCTATATTTTTGCTGGGAGCTAGAGATGCTAACTTATGGGTGTGAATGGTTAAATGTACCGATTAGCAAGATTGCCTGGAATTTTCTAGGTTCTCTTTTTGCCAATGTGAATCAATATAGATTGCACTGTTTCAGCCACAATCCCCGTGAAAAAAGGTGTTTGCTAATTTTTCTTCTACTAACCACAAATAAATAAAAAGGTGTCAGTTTGCCAGTCTATTCAGACTATGCTCTTTTTTTTTAATAACTCCACCCAAAGTGGTTGGTTGTATGTGCTGGCATAATAATGGGAATATCCACAATTGTGCTGAAAAATAAGTCAATTTCTAGGAGTTTATCTTGTCCCAGTATTTGCAGTGTTTTGGATTGGTCCAAAGTTATAAACTATTTTAATAGTGCACAAGGCCACATTTCTGCTCTTAAACACCTATGTATAGCTTTTTTTACACTGATTTGTAAGATTCTATGTGCTAAATGACTTTTAGATCTGTAATACTCATGCATGGTTTCATGTTGATTAAATGCCTATCTGCTTCATGTTTAAGCCTACAGCAGCACAGTAAAATATCTCTGTTGCTTCCATCCTCTGTATTTCTCTTTTGTTGAAACCAAACCACATTATTGTCAGAGAACCCAGTGCAAAACTATCATAATTACACGATACTGTGTGTCATTCAAGGCAAACAGTGATATTTAAAACATTTTAAACTGAAAAACATGTTTGCAACATTAGTAATTATGCCTCTACCTTTGGTTCAGCTTGTGTATTTGTAACTGTTAAACCTGACTAGTTGGTGTTGGTACCAAGGGAAAAATTTGTCATATTAGACTGTTTCACCATGTCTGAATACAAAACATGAGCTTCTGGAGATATTTTGACTTGATAGCATGTTAGCTATTTTTCTTTAATTGACTGCAGTTGATAAAATTTAGCTAAGAACTTGATTAATTTGGAAATTGGGAATCTTGGCCTAATGGTACTGAACAGAAGTAGGTCCCCTTGAAGAAATCCTGGCACATTGTGTCTCCAGTGTTTCCCCCATGTAAAAATGACCCACGAGACAGTGGATGGGCCTAACTAGGTAGCAGAATCCAAAGAAACTTAGCTAGGCTTGCAGATGGTAAGACTGCCGTAAGGTTGCTGTACATTACAGTAGACAACAGCAACTTCAAAGAAAAGAGGGTTCCAGGATAAGATAAAATCCAGAGGCAAGTGGATTTGAACTAAAGACACATTGTCTTTTTTGTGTTCAAGGTGTTGGCTATTTGGGCATAGCAAGACCTCTCAGGTGTATAAGCATCCCAGCTCACCGTAGTAGACCTGACCTCTGCCCCAAGGCATCTAAAAGGCCATCTGTGGTACAATTTTCAGCACTGCAGAAAGCGTCAGTGCTACAGTTCAGACTATGCTATTGCTTTCAGTAAAGTCCTGTCACCCTGTCATCTGTCTTCCCCCTACGTTACTGCTTTTCTTTCCTTCTGTATCATGACTTAAATTTCCACTGGATTGAATTTCTGTTCCTGTGTAATTACTTCAGCATAAAAGAAGCCATGGATACATGGGATGCATTATTTTCATCTTAAATGATGACATAACATATAGCAAAATGGCCCCAGAGGAAGAGACTTTTTCTTGGGCTGTGTTAAGGATGCAGAAGAGCTAACTCAGCTGCTAAACCCAGTGCACTTTTCCAAAATAAAAGAAGTGAACCTCCTTAAGGGGTGTGTGTGTGTGTGTTTCAAAGCAAACTCTTTAACAAACTAAGTTCCATTGCAATCATCCTGAAGATGTGGTACCATTAAATGAGCCTGAAAAGCCCTTGTGCTTGAACCAAACACCTGCAACACAGTACTATCTCTGCAACTGCATAAAACATAGAAATTGAGTCTCTTATTATACTTATTTTTTTAGTTGTCCGAGTTATTATGTGAGGACAGATTATATGAGACTTCAATGTGGTCTGCAGAATGCTTAGGATATGTATACAATGTAATATTAGTGAGTAAAAATATTTGATTTTGAAGTGTATTAGTGTTTTTTCAATAGAGTTTTTTGAAGAAAAACCATCCTTTTTCAAAAACTGAGGTTGATGATGGACATCTCACTATTTAAAATAACTTTTAAAATTAATTTCTCATCTTATGTTAGTACTGGTTTAATGTAAGAGCTAGTGAATGTTTTTTACTTAGACATAAATTTTCATGGTGTCTGAACAATACATTAGATAATAAACCTGCCTTTAAGTAAATCTGGTTGGCAGATCAAACATATGTGAGCCTGAGGAAATCCGTAAAGTGTCCTATGACCCTGTTCAGTTGAAATTCTTCTGGGACAGAAACTTACCTCCCATAATGCTGAGGAGAAATCAGAGGGGAGCAGTGACAGTGACTGACCTATCCCATCCAGGCGTGTTTCAGTCTGCCTGGCACACATATGACATAACTTGTCTTCGTTCATGACCAGTACTTGTTTTCACTTTTTATTTTTAAAGTTGTTCTCAGTCCAAGGCAGTTTAGGGTTGATATATGCCTCCATAATGGCCATGTCAGACCAGAACTGACCATTGTTTGGAGACTTCTGGCTTGGAATCCCACCTTTTCTACTCAGATTTGACATCGATTCATGGATAGCTACACTCAAGGCCATCTGTTTAAATGAACAGCAAAATCCTTAGACTTTTGGGTGTTATAGTGCAAAGGAGCCAAGCAAAGGTAGATTTTCTTGGCTGTCCAGACAGTACTGTACTGCATGTCTTCAGAAGAAACTCTTCCATGAAATAACCAAGACAATGGTGGAAAAATTCTGTGGGAGCCACATTTAACTTGATTGACAGCTTGTTCTGTGGATATAGATATATGAGGCAAAAACACGAAGGAAATGTTCACACAACTCTCTTACGCAATGGCTGCTTAATGTTGCATGTAGAGGACTGACAAAAATATTCAGCGCAGCTGTAATAGTGGAGTACTCATCAGGTCATTCTAGTCACATAACCAAACTGTATCTGATCATGGATAGTATTTAATCATCTTTCAAATTAGGAAAAGGATTTCAAAATCAATTTTTTAAATAACAGATTGTTGACAAAAAGAAAAATTAATTGAGAATGCATTACAAGCTCAGAAACTGTTTTCACAAAACAAAGTACACATGTCACCCAGTACATTTTTTAATAAGGTTCAGGTTTTGTTGTTGGATATAAACAAATCTCTCTGACTTATTGTTCCAATATCAAGATTTCTCTCAACAGAATTATATAACAAGGAATCAAATGACCTTGCTGTCTTCACCTTGGTCCAGGTAGCATTGTCCTCATTAGCATCAAGCAGCAACCATGAATTCCCCCTCTTTCTTTTGTGTGCATCTTCAGTTTAAAAGATGTTGTTAGTTTCCTGCAATCTTCATGGTAGTGGCTAGGTGTGCTACTTCCTTTAATAGATGAATAATCATTAGCAGCTCACCATAATCCTTCTAGCAGTATATTGCTACTATCCCATGCCTAGCAAACACTGGAGGTGCATGGATCAGAAGTGGTACCTCTCTCTGCCAGGGACTCTGCCTTGCTGCCCTGATGGATGTTTTCCATAAAGCCACATGACACCCACATTTCCTTACCATCACCAGCTCATAGCACCTATGACTGGAGTAATTGTTCACAAATATTGCTGTTGCAGCTCAGCATTTATCTTCAGCCATCAGGCTGGGCTCACTGCTTTTGCAGGAAAAGTGCTACCAATGCCACACGCAAGGAGGACACAAATGTTTTTATAAGATAACTCATAGAGATTCCTTTTCATCTGTTTAAAGACTCCTCTTCCTTCAGCTGCTGCCTGTAGGGCCTCATTTCCTGTGTAAAATCATGTCACAATACAATTAGTAAGAGACTAATGAAAGATAAGATGGTCCATAAACAGTTCAGTTACATGGACTGTTGTGCAAATTGATCAAATCTTCGTATCATTTTGCTAAAACTCGAAATGTTGCTTCACCTTCTGCAAAGGTGCTTTCAGGTTTCTTCTCTGAGACTTTTTAGGGATATTGCCACCTGTCAGAAAAAGGTGACATTGGTACCACCAGAACTGCTGTTACTCATAACATCCCTTGTTCAAGTCCATCATCTATATAGAACTACTCTTCTGGTGTTTGGCTATCAAAAACTCTTTTCTCCTCTTCAGTCTTCAATGTTTCCTTTAGATTTTAAAAATATTTATTGCTGAAAACACCCTCACAAGCATAGTGGGTGGTATATTAACAAATATATCACAAGTTCATTCTGTATAATGCTAACGACACATACTTAAGCAGTAGGCTAGCAAAATTCTGTTCCTGTCAATGAGGTAACAGCAGTGTACCAGTGGGGCCATGAGAGCTCAAATACATTTCCCTGTTGGTATTGTCCCATTGGCAACCGGCAGAGGTTGGACCACACATATGCTAGGGCTTGCCCTGCTTCTAGGAGGCTTTTTGGATTGCAATAAGAAGGTACTGAAATATTTGTTTTCTTTTTTTTTATGTACCACTCTATATCTCTGACAATAGCTTGTGTCAATTCAGTTGTGACCCTTACATTGACTGCACAGAGAGGTCCCTAAGCACCAGCTCAACAACCTACACTATAAACCCCATATAAATGCATTTTCTATTTTTGGTAACAAAACAGTAGATTTTAAAAGTAAATTTAATGTTAGTTGATTTGTGTTAAAATACAGGTTTTCAGATGACTGTTGTCAGATTTTGTTGTGCTAATTACTTCTTGAAGGTTTCATTTGGGGTTTGGAAATTGCTGCTCAGGGGATGACAAAATGAGAGCTGCTGCAAGTAGAGTCCTTTGAACTCTGGAGATGGCAGCACTTCCTAGGGCTCTCAGTCCTATAGTTTCAGTCCTATAGTTAGACATGATGAGGTCTTTTATTGTATCTACTGAATGCAAAACAAACAAATACAGAAAAAAACCCCACCCAAGCCCCACACATATATTGCTAAAAAAGTCCACAATCATCTTATTTAACATACTACATGCAGTTAAAAGCTGTTAAGATCCCATATTCCCATATTAATGATATTACGTTACACTGCAAAATTGTAGAGTATACAAATTATCTGGCTTAGATTTGAATGGTAATTAAGATTTACCTGGCAGGAGTTCATAAGGAACAGGCACAATAATGTCAAAATATTCCTTGAGAAATTCCTTGAGAAATCCAATTCTGCATTCGACTGGTCTGAAAGATTTTCTCACAGTTCAGAGAACATCTACTTTTCAAAAAACTCAAACAATTTCTTGGTTGATACCTGTGAAATAACAAAATGTTATGTGATTACCATGTTCAAAATTAGTCCAGGAGCTGGATAATAACATAATTTAAACATCAGAACTGAATTAAGAGCATTGATTGTCACCATCTGATTCCAGAGATTGACTCACAGTATTAAAAGCCATTCAGTGGCTATTAAATGATTGTTTAACAAAGAACTATTATTTAATAGTGATTTCACCCATTTTGTCTACATTTTTAATATTTGAAGGATTCCGATTATTCAATGACAGCATTTGCTTCACTGAGAATCTGCCCTTAATAGGTATTTCTTCAGCAAAAAGTATTTCCACTGGGGTCGAAAATGACAAGGTTTTCTCTGTAAGAAGGAATGCTGTTTACCAAACCTTTGCTCACCGTGTTCCTCAATATCTTTCCCTTTTTGATGTACATCAGAATCATATTAAACATGTGATGAGAGGAGAGCTTATATAAGGTTTGGGGCTGTAAAGTGATTGCAGTTTCACATGCTGTTCTGTCTGTAATTTAACTAGGTTTACTGCTGGCACCTCTCATCTGTTAATAACTGCTACATTCACTGGAGGTTATAACCATTTCACATCTACCAACATAACCTGCCATGTGTTCACTCTCTAAGAGGTGATACACCCTCAGGATGATACACGTTCCTTAAACATCTTCCACAGAAGGAAAGATTATAAGTGAGATATAAAAACTTCTGATTTTGGAGGATGGTGCCAGGGAACAATATTAACCTAACTCAGTCGTGCTAGAATGCCATGGTTGATACCTCACCTGCCTGTGATATGAAAGGGACTGGGAAAATTGGCTGTAGGCTTGCATCCACTGACCACGATAGGCATGTCATTCAATCTACATATAATTAGGCTTTCCACCTGTAAAACTACTCTCAAAGGAACTGTGAGAATTTCATTTGTTAATGTTGGCAAATCTCTATTTCTCAGAAGAGGTAGTACATTGTTTATGATATCTAGATATTAATTAAGTTATATAAATAATATATCAGTGTCATTACAAAATTAGATCCATTCCTAAGCGTAATTAAAAAACTCCTTTTATGATGCATTAGTAGCAATTACAGCTAGAGTATCCTGATATTTACGCAATCAAGTAATTACCAAAGTATTACATGAGCTGTCTTAAATTAATATAACCTGAAAAGGTTAAAGTAACCCTGAGGCAATTAATCTCTTCTTCTGCAATGACCAGTAACATGAAATGTTTATCAAACATGACCTTATCTCCCCTCATTTTGCAGTTCACTATCAGTGTTTCAGTCTACAAGAAATTCATAGTTGCAGTATTTTGTGAGGACAGCAAAGCACCAAAAGCCCAGAAGTCTGAATTCTGTGCTCTGTTCTTTCCCAGTTCTCAGCAGAACATGAATCACAGAATCATAGAATGATATGGGGTTGGAAGGGACCTCTGAAGATCATCTAGACCAATAACCCCTGCCAAAGCAGGTCCACCTACAGCAGGTTGCATAGGAATGTGTCCAGGCAGGTTTTGAATGTCTCCAGAGATGGAGACTCCACCACCTCTCCGGGCAGCCTGTTCCAGTGCTCTGCCACCCTCAAAGTAATAAAGTTACTCCTCATGTTTAGGTGGAACTTCCTATGTTCAAGTTTGTACCCATTACTTCTTGTCCTGTAATTGGGCACCACTGAAAAAAAGTCTGGCCTCATCCTCTTGAAAATCACCCTTTAAGTATTTACAGGTGTTAATCAGATCCCCCCTCAGTCTTCTCCAGACTAAAAAGACGCAAGTCCCTCAGCCTTTCCTCATAAGGGAGATGCTCCAGGCCCCTAATCATCTTTGTAGCCCTCTGCTGTACCCTCTCCAGCAGTTCCCTTCCTTCTTGAACTGGGGAGCCCAGAACTGGACACACTGCTCCAGATGGGGCCTCACCAGGGCAGAGTAGAGGGGGAGGATAATGCCCCTCGACCTGCTGGCCATGCTCTTCTTGATGCACCCCAGGATGCTACTGGCCTTCTTGGCCACAAGAGCATGCTGGTGTCTCATTGTCATCCTGCTTTCCACTAGGACTCCCAGGTCTTCTTCCTCAGAGCTGCTCTCCAGCAGGTCAGCCCCCAACATAACTACAACTCCTTATTTTTCATGTCTGTAAAATCCAGAGAACAAAGTACAATAATCATGGCTGACAGTAAAATCCTTTGCAAATCATGGACGAAGTACATGAAAGAGGGTTACCACAATGGGTTGGTAATTTTAGCACCCGTATGTATAACGCTGTCCTAAATGTGGCTCCAACACAAATGCCTAATAGCAATCTCACCAGTGATAATTGGTTGGAAGTATTTAAAGTCTTCATAAGTTTTAACCAACACAGTTTCATAGTTTTTCTGTGACACTATTGGCCTGTACTACACTGTACACTGTAAGCTGAAGCAGAAAGAGGTAACTGCCATGTCTGTCATGACATAAATTTTTACAATGACTCAAATGACAGAATCAACCTTGACTTCAGACTTCGCTTAGACTAAAAGTGTAGCACAATGACATTATTATTATTGTCAAACACAAAGCATGGGGCTTTTTAAAGTTTATTATTAGATTACACAAATGTGCTTACACTTAGTTACACTCCATGCAAACCATTCCAAATGATTTATCTGTTAAGAATTAATAACTTATTTAATGTAGTTTTGACTTACTACATCTGGCTAGACAATGTTTTTTTTCCCCAAAATCTCAAACAACTGTAACTAAGCATTTTCGCTGGGTAGAACAGGCTCCCTCTGCTGGATCCGCGGAAAAGAGTATGGGTTTGCCTCGGTCCTGTGGACGGACCCTGGGCATAGACTGGGGCTTTGCCATTTGTTTTAGGAAAGGGAATTTTTTTATTGATCTTTCGTGTTAAAAATACCACTTAAAGGGCAAGGAGTCAAAGCTTTTTCTACAAGGGCTGTTGAACCACTGAGGAAGACTACTAGCTTCAAAGGGACAAAGAGGCCTTTCCTGAGACTAGTGTTTTTCACTAGTCATTAAAAAGCCACCCCTCTCTGTGAAAAGAAACTAAGATTTTGAATGGTACAGGAAACTATATTATGCCTCTTTCAACCCTGAAGCTGCTGTACTTCTCATCTGTCTTTCCCATGACAGCAGAAAAACTGCTCAGCCCTCTCTTTGAAAAGCATTGAGACCAGTTTAAAAATAATGAGATTTGATATGAAACCATTAAAACACCAAGAGAGCACATTTTTTGAGGGACCATGCAAAAAGGGAGAACAAACAGATAATTACTTTATGGGGTGCTCTTTTCTTAATGAAAACTGAGATTATGTCATCATAGTTTTATTAGGATATTATTTATAATTATATGGTTGTTGTTATTATTATTATTTAATCCTTACTCTCCAACAGTTACTTAAGGAGAAACACCAAACATCATGAAAATCAGAATTAAATAATGACACGCAACAACACTACAATTCATGAAACCTGCAACAAATTCCTAATTTTTCAGTTTGGAATGAAACAAAAATCAACTATAACAAAGTTTGTCCTTCCTAAATACTGCTTGGCCTTTTGATCATCTCTCTCCTTGGACTCAGCATATGGTAACTGCTGTGTATGAACTGAGGAACTTCTAAAATGTGTGATGACATGTTTCTGTTCCAAGCTGCGAAGTTTCATAGATGTTTGTAACATTCTGTCCTTACCAGGAGCTGTGACCAATTAAGCCTAGAAAGCTCTCTTGAACAGATCAGCTTGTCTTCAAAACAGACGGAAAGCATGTTCCACATTAAATTGTATTACTTTGCACATCTAACTTAAGACCCTCTGGGAACTTGCTTTCATAAATCTCACTGCATCCCACTCTTTTTCGCTGCCTGTTCTAGCAATCTAATATCTGATTGTTACACACCTAGAACTTTTGCGGTTTTATTCATGTGACTTACATTTTGACCTGTAATATGAATATGCTGGAGAAAGAACAAAAATGAAAGTGAAGGAAGAAAATTGTCTTTCCATATAACTGTGGCAACTCTTTGTTTTGTTGCATGGCTGTAGGAGGATGGTGTGCTTCAGCATAGCTACACATTTAGATCTGCATGTTACCTTCTGCTTCTTCCTATCTAAATGTACATGGCTAACTGACGTAGAGAAGGGCTACTCTTAAACAGGATGGGATTAATAGACTATGCCGCCATTTCGTATAGGAAAAACGCTGCTCAGAATCACAGAATCATAGAATGGTTGAAGTTGTAAGGGCCCTCTGGAGGTCATCTGCTTGAACCCCCATTCTCAAGCAGGGCTGTCTAAGAGCAGGTTGCCCAGGACAGTGTCCAGATAGCTTTTGAATATCTCCAAAGTGGGAGACCACACAACCTCTCTGGGCAACCTGTGGCAGTGCTGGGTCATCCTCACAACAAAAAGTGTTTCCTGATGTTCAGAGGGAACCTCCTGTGTTTCAGTTTGGGCTCATTGCCTCTGGTCCTGCCTTTGGGCAGCACGGCTGCATGTTCTTTACACCCTTCTTTCCGGTATTTATACATATCGATAAGATCCCCACTGATCTTGGACAAGACGGACAAGATTGGACTGGCCACTGTTTCCTTCTTTGTACTGTATCTCTGCCCTGTAAATGGGAAACTATCCCTAGATGTGTTTGCTCATGCAGAGCAACAGCACAGCTCGTCTACAAACAGGACATGCCTTTTAATGTGTCAGAGCAGCAACACTATAGACATGCCGAAGCCAGATATTTCCACTGTGATTTTTTTGGATTTTGATTCTCACTAACAGCACTAGAAGGGGGCAGTCCTAGTGAAAACATTGCCATCTCTGCTGTTGGAGGGTTTTTGTGGTGTTCACCAGCCAACCTATTGCCAGAATTAGGTAAATCAGAGCTAGCTTTTAAATTCTAAAGCAATTCTTTCTGCCATCACTGAAAAGGCCCTGGAGTTAATGCAGGAGGCCTCCTAGAACAGTTTAAGATTAGCACAGCTGCAGTAAAGGATTGTGAAGTGATAATCTGTTGGAAGAAAGCACTTCTCACGTATAGTGAGATGCTTCCTTTTCCATATCTAGCGTTAGCATGCTATGACCAGCCTTTCTGGTCATAAAAAGCAAAGTTTGCTTTTTATCTACAGTCAAGATTCATAATCAAACAATTTGCAAGTAAAAGGTTACTTTAAACACTTCTGGCCCCAGACTGATTCCTGCACAATGTCACAACTATCCAACAACAGATTACATACTGCTGGCCACTACCTCATGAGCCTGCAGGTTCAGAAAGTTTTCCACCTACTATGTGGTTCATTCATACTGTCTATATCTTCCCAATCTGGCTGTAACTATACTGCAGGAGATAGTTCTGAAGACATCAGTAAACTGAGGTAAAGAGTATCCACCACTCTTTTCTTGTCTATATCAGATGTTATAGAAGTCAATCCAGTTGGTCCATGTATGGATACACACATACAATACATGTATGATTTTTTCCTTGCTAAATCCATGCTCCAAATCACTGTATTCTCCTTTAGTCATCTAGACATACCTTCCAGGAGGATTTACTTCATAATCTTACCATGGACTGAGGTGAAGCTGGCCACCCTGACAATCCCTAGGTACACCTTTTTGCCCCTTTTGAACAAGGCTGCGCATCATTTATCTTTTTCAAGTCATCAGAAACCTCTCTGAAACACCGTGGCACTTTGAAGATGGTTCAGAGTGTCTCACACGGGCACCAGCCAGTTTCTACAACATCCTGAGAGGCCTTCTGTCTCGTCCCATGGTCTTGTGTGTGTCCAACCTGTTTAAGTACTCCTTAACTCAATCCTCCTCTACCCTGGGTAATGCTTCATTCCCCAAGGCCTTGATAGTAGGCTTAGGCCTTGGAGAGACCCTGCAGGCCTAGGAGACCTGCAGACAAACACAACAAGTAAAAATCAAGGCAAAGAAGTCACTGAGTGCCTTAGCCTTTTCCATAGAAGACCTTACTGCTGGTCTTTGCATCCCTTGATAATTTTGACTCCCACTAAGTGTGGGCTTTTCTAGCCCCATCCTCTTTTGTATCTCAAAAAGTTCCTAGAGCTTTGGCCTCTATTGCATAACTCCTAACAATGAGACCTGTACGTTATTTCTGATACTGCTCTTGGTAACCTATTCTTCCTTTCATGCTGGTAACACAAAAAGGTGAAACAAACTTTTCAGTACACACCTCCAGCAACCAGAGCTGCTGTTCGACGTTTCTTATTCCATCCTACATTGCACCTCACATTAACTGCCCTTTGTCTGCTGAATCAGAGCTTACGCATTAAAAAATCCTGTTCCAAACACGATTTGACAGAACTCAAAGAAACTCTGAAGCAACAAACACGACTGACGTTCCCTCAATTTCACCTTCTGTGTTGCGCAGCGGAGCCAGAGCCATGTACAATGCTGCTCCGTGACCCACAACACCAAGTCTGTACAGCCTCACCCAAAAAACGTTCGAATTCCCGGTTCCAGCTGTAGGTGGCACTGTGTGACACCATGCATGTTTTTCGCTTTTCCTGTATCCAGATTTCTTTCTTTTCCAGATAGCATGGATAGCCTCTAACCTTTTCACAGCTCATGCCTGTGACAGGAAGATGAGGATGTTTGACCGATAATGTAATAAAGCAACACATGAGCCGAGAATTTTTCAAAATCGTGGGAAGTTCTGTTTGAAACATAGTAGGCCTTGTTAGGTGGATATATTTTACTGTATTTTTCCATCAAAATCTGATGTAGAAAATTCAATGGATCTCTTTGAATGAGCAAATATAGGGCGTAGGGAAATAAGTGTATTATGCCAGCTAAAGCACACACAGCAGGAATACGGAAATCCCATAATTACGTGAAATCCACCTCCTGCTCCAGTATCATACATCATACATCCTTGTGCAGGAACGTGCACGTTGCTTTCTTTTTGGAGCTCCAGGGACAGTGTCCTCTTTGAGATCTTTAACCCCTTTTAAATTCTGTTTCTCCTGTACATAAAGTAAGAGACTGACAGTAGCTTTTCTATTGTCACCTCAGAAAGGAAGTTGTCTGTACTCGTTAGTTCTTTGTGTCCTTACTTGGATGTTCGTGCCTGATCTTGATGTGAATCTAACCCTTATGTGTTTGCCAGTAAAAGGGCAGGGGTGTTTTTAACTTTTAATACTGCAGAAGTAAAATGTTTAGAAATCTGCTACGCGTGTTACTATCACTTTTCTATGTGCTCTGTGAAAAAAAAAGCATAGATGAGGAACATTCAGAACAACCTTTTCAATGAAGCCTATTTTCTCTCAATATACTGAATACCATAAATGCTGGATCTGGAAACTATTACAACATTTTTAGAAGCTGAAAAGTAATCATAATGAGATCTTGCAAACAATGAACCCTGTTCTCTCTCTGACATACAGAAGGATTTACGGACATATTATTGCTTGTGCATTCAAAGAAAAATCCCTTGTGCATCAGCACAATAGGACGCAAATATCCACTGAGTTCTTCCACAATTACAGTGCTAGTTTCACCCATTTGTGGTTTTTTTTTATTATTATTCTAACAGTAGATGGCAACATTTAGTTGAAACTTGGCAAACCTTTGTGAGCTTTACAGAGTCATTTCAGTTCTGATTTTACTCATGAGACTTAGAGATACAGAAAAATAACATATAGCAGCATATAATTAGAAACTGTAAATTAACTAAATTGTTTAATTATCTATATAAATTAATATAGCAATTACCTTATTTTCTTCCAAATTCCAGCTTGCCTAGAATAGTTTTTGACTGAAAGCCAGCTGTGCTCTGACAGTTTGTCTGGCAATTTGGAAAAATGTCAATGTCCTAAGGGTTAAGCTTTCCTTACAGAAAATCAGAACTGGAGAAAAGCAGAAAGTTAATTTCTTAAAGGGTTATCAATAAAGCTTTTCCTGAACTGCACAGCTTGGATTTATATCTGAACTGCCAGCGTCTCAGGACAGCTTTTCAGTATAGGCATGTACAATTCTCTGACTTTTACCATATCTTTTTGCTCTGATAGGCACTCAGTGAATATTCTCATTTAATGCTGAAGTTAATGAGAATTCTGCTGTTGACTTGATGGAAACAGGAACATCCTCTGTAACTTTAAAGGACAGAACTGCTCTCAGTTACTAAGATCACAGTGAGACTGAAATATCTTAACACTTCAGAGCTTGTCTTGTAACAGATGTCCACATGCCTCAGGTGCAGGCTCAGGCATAAGGTGAAGCAGTATGTCTCCACTCACCCAAGATGGGCAAGTATCCACATCCTGGGCTGTATTCTAGTCTTTGGATACACACTGAAGGTACTTGTGTAATGTCTGGCCTTGGCAGAGGAGGTCAAGGGCTTAGGAAAGGAAATGCCAGCTGCTTGGAGCTTTCTGGGTATACTAGTCAAAGCTAGGCCATGTGTGCGTTTAACTAGAATAGGCCATACTGCCTGAACTCGCCTCATAGATCTGTTCCAGCAACACATTTTTTTCAAATTTTAATTTTTTTAAATATAGACCTTTATGTAATGTAGATCTCTATGCATGCGATTCCCTGTCACAATCTACCTCGAATTCTTGGGCTTTGGCTTCTCAACAACAACAAGAAACACCGTACAGTCAAGGAACATTCACCAACTTCTTCTGTTTAAATTACAGCAAAAGTAAAAAGCGGATCAGCAGGTATCTTAATGTACATGGCTTTGCGAACTCCTCTGGCCAAGGCACAGTATTCTCCATGGATAGTGCATCAATCACCCAGAAAGACTAGGGCATTATTCCTGGCTTTTAGAAGCACAGCCTGGGTCTTGTGCTGTTGCGCAGACAAGTACAGAAAGAATGTCATTTGAGAGGGAGAGTGGGAGCTGAGTGAAGAGAGGGGGCCCTTGTACGGGGAAGAAAGAAGAAAAGAGAAAGGAAGAAGGCCCAGACGCTGGAAAGCAAGATGCCTTTTAAGCTGCCAAGGGTTTAACAAAAGCAATCATGAAGTTATCCAAAAGGGAGTGAGCTTCTTATCATAAATACACAGATGATTTCATGGGCATGCTCTGGATCTCACCACACTTCTATGTGTATCCTATTAAGTGGTGTTTGGTCTCTGACATTTTCTTGTAGAAGGATCACTCCTGCAGAACTTCACCAAGGGCTGCACATTCCACAGGGCATTTATGGGGATGTGGAAGACTTCAGCAAATGTCCTGTATAGCTATAGTTACTGTGCTTTTTTCTGGTAATGGAATGAAATCTATATCATTAAGAAATGGAATATTCTGGAATTGTAAAATCTAGTAAATGTAGGGCAGCCTCTGTATTCTTCAGATACAGTGAGATTAAGTTATCCCTAAAGAGGTGTTTAATCAGAGGAAGACAGGAGCATCCAGAAATAGAGGTAAATAGATTAGGATTAAGTAACTGAGGCTGCCCTCTGTTCTTCGATTGTGACTGCAGAATTCCTTAGAATTCATCTCCCTGCAAGGAATCCAGTGCAGCTGCTTGAAAAACCTCTGACTGTGGAGTGAGCAAGAATAGGAGGCTGCTAAAACTTTGGCTGGCTGCTAGGATCGGTTCTAAACCAAGAGCAGGAGAATGTCCCAGTGCAAAAGACATGGAGGTTTAAAAGCTGAAAAGCAAGACAAATCAGGAGATTCAAGGTCACTTATCTTATGAAACAAGCTGCATTACACTTACGAAATGTTATGCCGGTGTAGATTTCTATTTACAAAAGGAAGAAGCCTGTAGGTGATTGAATGATCCTGGAAGGAATTAGTCAGGAAGGACAGGCATACATTTTCAGTAATCTCTCCTAAAACAACAATGCATTTAGGCAGTAATTGCTTACTAGCAGTGTGTGCCATTTGATGAAGCTGGAGGACACAAACATAGCCAACCCAAGAGGTTAAACAGGGGCTGGTGGGGGTGGTGTTGGAGCATAACTTTTCATACACTGCAGCTTGAAAATAGCATGGGTAAAAGAGGGCCTCTGATTTGGTGCTGTCTTTTATGGAATGTATAGTGCAACTGGATCTAAATTTTGGGAGAGTGCCCAGTTTCAGATGTCTAAAGCCTCTGTTGAAAGCAGTGGAGACTATACACTGCCAAAGTTTTATGTATGCAACTGCAGATTGATTGCCTAATGGCAGTGGTGGGCTTTGATCATGAGTGTCTGGAGAGAGAAATCTCAGTAGGCACTCTTTTCCTCTTGTTTTTTTCTTTACTCTTCTAACTCCTAATTCTACTGTTTTTCTGTGTTTTCCCCCTGTATTTACTACAAGCCTTTCACTGATGCCTGAGGTATAAAAGTTCCTCTCCACACATATTTCTTTTCTTTAACGGCTTGCTAGTTGAGGACTGTGCAAGAGGAGTTAACTGAAGAAGGTGCAAGGGTATGCAATTGCTCTAACACTTTGTCTATTTTGGGCTTTATGGGTGAAAGAAACAGATGAAGATAATTTCCTCTCGTTCTCTGTTTCTTATTACTAAATCGTGAAGAATTCTTAGGTACAAAACATCCAAGAGGGATCATCATCTGTATGCAAGGGAAAATTCTTTCCTTACAGTTTTGTCAACGTGTGAGTCAGAGTCACATAAAAGATGCAATAAGCTGCTGCTTCTCGCAATTAGAGATTTTGTTCTTGTGGCAAATTAAAATTTAAGTCCAGTAGAACTAGGTGAGAAATCTTGCAGATTCCCAGCTAACCATACATTGCGATTCCATTTGGCAGCTAATAGGGCTCAGAGAATTGCTTTTATTGGGCCCTACTTTCCATTTTACGTACACTTCTGGAATTGTGTGGAACGACAGCAAACTGCCACGAATATATCCTTAGTCTATATTAATTTCTCACTTCCCTCCCTTAATGACAAGAAGAGCCGTGCATCAATTTTTCTACCTTTTTACTGAAAAAAAAAAAAAAAAAGAGTAGCACTCTTAATTCTTACATTCCTAACAGATGGGATGAAATGACACAGAAATGCCTGAAACTACAGGCTCTGGTTTTAGTGAAAAGTCTTGCACAGTCAAAGAATTAAAGCATTTTTTAAAATTGTGCTTGCCCTAAAATCAGCCTGTTCATTTTTCTTTGTAACTGCAGTTATGGGGAACCATCTCAGAAGCTTCCAACTCTGCTACAAAGACAGATGTTTGAACGATTCCCTCCTGCTCAGTATCAGCTGTTCAGCAGAGCTTGCCTCAGAAATAAAGGACCAGCTACCTCCTAATTCTGGCTGCCTTTTCAGGAATGATAGCGGGGTTATTTTTTTTTAATAACAAAGATACTTTCTTTGTTCTGGGGGTCAGCTAGAAAGCCTCTGGCAAGCTCAGATTCACGTCACCATCGATAAGTGATCTGTGGCTCCCTGCTCTTAAACTTTACTTACAGGTCAAATATACAACCAGTGTAATTTTTATGAAGGCATAGTGGAGCTCACCACCCCGAGTCTCCCATGAAGTCTGCACCTCTCCTTTTCGGGCATGAGGGATTCACTTATTGGATGAGCAGCAGCAGACCAGGCCACTTGAGAACATATGTAGGTAGCCTCACAGTCTGTTCTGCTGTAGGAACAGGGTGAGGTAGTGAACGTGATTCAGTGTGCAAAGATACTCAGTTTTGAAGGCTACCCTGTCACATTGTTGTATTCATAAGTAAGTGTCCTTGGGTGTGGATGTGAAGAGGTTCTAAAGAAATTAAATAGAGAACCCCCAAATGAGGTGAGGGTACAGTTTCATTATGCTCTTCAGGCTTGTCATGTGATTTTCTCTAAAGAGGTTTCACAAGGAGTCCTCTGAACATTAAAGCAACCTACATTGTTGTTTTTCTTTCCTTTGGTCCCTGGGTTACCATTGTAGGAGAGGTTCTTTTCCTTCAGAATCGGAAAACTTTGTGAGAGGTGAACCGCAGAGTGAAAAATAAAATTAAACTTGACTTTGCATACTAGGGCCTTTCCGGGGGAAGGGAGCAGGAGAGCCTTCCCTATAAATGAACTCCCAGTTTAACAAAATCATAAAAGCCCCATAAAAGATTAAGTATAGAAAATAATGGCAGTCCAAAAATATGGTAACAAAACACAGTAAATCATTCTTGGAGGGAACCCGTTTCATTTTCATGAATTCGGATGACCTCTGCATGCTTCACCAAAGTTCTTATTTTACCACTCCTGAGCTCATAAAAGAGGGTATATTTCATCCCAGGGGTAATGTTAAGATACTGTGAGTTCAGCCCAGAAATATGCGCTGAACATCCTCCCATTTCCAGACTGGGTGGAGCCTTGTGCATAGGACTAAGACTTGAGTAACCCTTTAAAAACCTTCCTGCTCTCATGGCCGTCCCTGCTGCTGTGGCTGTGGCCTGAGCAATTTGTCCTTGTGAAGAGCTGACAGCCTACGTAGCGACTGGGCTTGCTGGAGTCTCTGGCAGAGATCTTGGTTCACACTTGGTGCTGCCTCTTAAGTATTCAACAGTCATTAGTGGACTAGAGGCGCCATTACTCATGTGTAGGTCACGAAAGGAAAGGAATTAACATAAAAAATGTAAGGCGTACTGTAGTTGTAAGTAGCACTAGGAGAACTGCTGTAACATGGAGTGGCCTCCAGCTCTGATAAATTACATCAAAATCTAATTTGGGTTCTCTAACAGCAGGCATCCTAAGAGCCATCTTTGCCCCACCTATCATTTCTAAACCTGCTGTGTGTTCCTCAGTTCCCAGAGACAAAGTCCCAGGCAGCTGCTCGGTCTGGAATTATTAGGGATGGACGAATTCAAACGGCAAGGAAAAAATGTCAGCTCCCTTTCCTCTCCCCATCACTATTAAAGCTGTGCTTGAACTCTACCATGGCTCTCCTCAACCTTCTCTTCAAGGCAGAACAGATCTGTGTTCTTCATCCTTCCTTGTTAGGTCCCATTTTCTCTTATTCTTGAAGATGTCTCTTTATTTTGATCATATATACGTCAAACAAAGGCTTTGTTTAGACTTCAGTCTAAATTTGTGCTATTCTGTAGTAAGCAGAGAACTGTGTTTCATTTCATGACTACGGCAGGAGCTGATGCTCTCCGTTTTGGTGGGTTGCACAGCTCTGCCAACCTCATAAAGTGGAGATCAGGAGTTGCAAACTCTGCCTCCCGTGGAGGAAATGGCATCCTGGTGTTAGCTTCTACGTTTCATAAAATGGGGTGACACTGGCAACCTGGCTGCCTTTGAAGATTTGGTTGCATGGTGGAGGTAGATAGTAGTAGTGATGACTTATAAACAGCCAGCTGAGGTTAAATTTGGGCTGGTTAAGAAGTTGGGGGTGGAGAGGGGCAAGTGAAAAATCCTCAGCAAGCAATGAAAAAAATAATGTCTCTTCGTGATGACATGGCACCTGGGAGCACATTGGTGCAAAGCTTAGCCTGCAAGAAACCAACAGCTCAGTGGAAAAGCTGGGCATCCCTGCAGGCATCAAGCTCCCTGATAAACCTGCCAGGATGATTCCATAGAGTGAAATTTTTCAGTTTGCTTAATGAAGAACAAGCGTTCGGGGATATCAGTAAACAGTTTTAGGCACTCACTCCACCTCAGTAAATTAAGAACTAAGGTGAATTCTGTGTCCAGAAGCATTATTGTGCACTATTTGGGAGACCTGAAGTGGAACAAGACTTTATTCTGAGCAGGGTATGTAAACCTACTGGGTAATTTTTAACCTTTGCTTCCCTTCCGTAACATGAGGCTAACGGTACCTTCACCTCTGAGGGGTTTGTGTCCAAGTAATCGAAGCCACGTTTGCAACGCCCTTGGGCCCTGTGACAAGGAGGGGGATGTGCCCCGTGGAAGTGCTGGGGCAGAGGATGGGTCCGGTGTGTCGGGGTGGGATGAGCCAGCCTTTGGGAGGGCAGCACGGGGCCAGCTGGTTGTCACCAAGGAGCAGACTGGAGGTGCAGACGGACGCCTTGGGCCTCCCCCAGCCATGGAGGTGGTCTCCACGCCCCAGAGGGAAGCGAGGGTGGGCAGAGAGAGGTGATGCGGGGCTTGAAGGGGCAGAACAGGGACGTGCCCCTGCGGTCGACACCCGGCCCCAGAGATGCCACCCGGGCTCCCTTGGGCCGGGGAGGGGACCTGGGGAACCCGGGCCCCGGGATGCGAGAGGGGAAGGCAGACAGGCAAGGCAGCCCCACAGCCGGGCGACCCCAGCCCCACAGCCGGGACGAGCCCCACTCCCAACCCGTGCGGCGCCAGGCGGCGCGCCGGGGCCGCGCAGGGCTGCGCGGCCGCGCATGTGGCCGCCCCCGGGGCTGGGCAAGTGCCGCCGCCGCCGGTTCCCGGGCCCTGCGGTAGCGCGGGGGCGG
>JAHREE010000197.1:1182357-1359120 GCA_033628505.1 Tringa tobata
GTTGTGAGCGGGACCCTCTTGCCGGGTCTCCGGTGCCGGAGGGGGGATGTCTGTGGGTCGCCGGGGCTGGCTCCCCGCCATACCCCCTGGGTTGGCAGTGGTGGCTCTTCCGTGGGGGGACGAGCGCGTTTTCGGGTCACCGCAGCTGGGGCGCGCGGGGGACGCATCTGCAGGGATGCGGGATGGGTTCTGCCCTCCCTCCTTCCCGCGGCGGCAGACTGGTGCTGCTTGCCCCACCGTGGGGGATGTCACTTTGTCGCTGAGGGCAGCCCCAAAAGCAGCGTGTGCGCCCTGGCTCCCCTCGGGAAACGCGCTTTCCTCCCGGGAGTAACGCGTCCGAGTTGCAGGAGTGGGTGGGTGAACACTCCCCTTTTGAGTTTTGTGAATTCATTTTTGTGGGGAATTTGCATTTCGCATTTTGAAAAAAAATTTTTTTTTTTCTTTTTTGGCGCAGTCATTTTCATGTTATAGTTTAGTTTTCATTTAGTAAGTGCAGAAAATCGATGATATATATAGCAGTATTATAACAGCACTTTTCATATTTAAAAATTACAAATAAAATGATTTTTGTTAATTTGCTGTGACTACAAGGAATTCCGCTTAAAACCATGATCAAAAATATGTTTTAAGCAGTCTCATTTTGGCAGAAGTCATATAATGGTCATATGTCTAAGTGTCACACCACCCAGATGGATTTTGGACGATGTTTTGCATTTCTTGTGTGCACTGATGCTTCCACATACAATTAATAAAAAAATAATGGGCTTAGAAGAATCAATCAATCCATTGAATTGCTGATTGTTTCTACTTCCATTAACTTTAATGATTTGCCTCCTTCTGAATGCTTTACCTGGGAACACACAGTAGAACATTTAACCTGTTTTGCAGAAGGATATGTCAAGGTACAAGGTGATTTGTTGGAGTTTACACAGCAAGTTATTAGTTACACTGGGAACAACAGGAAATAGAGCTTATTACTGCCTGTACCTATAGGCATCGAGGTGCTCCAGGAGCTTGTCAATTACACAGTGAAATGGCATGCTGATCCCTTGCACTAAGTCTCGGTTTTGAATCAGAAAGCCAGTGTAGAAGCAGAAGTTTGAGTTTATATTTTACCTGCTCTCCTATGAGAAGAGGCTTTTGTAGTTTAAGAATCTGATAGGGAACAATAAACCTTTTTTAAAACTTTGAATTCCAGTCTCTTTGGGCATGTGGAAAATGTAGTTTTAAAAAACTTTTTGTGTCAACTGAAAAAGACACTGTATTGACTGATTTTCTAGCTTTCTAGTGTGAAATTTTGGATGACTACTATATTGAGTATCTCTATTGTGCTGAAAATTACACCAGGAAAGAAGTTTGTCATTAGGAGATGGAGATTAATTTACCTGGGTGTATATATGGGATATTTTTCAATTGATGATTATAGATACTTTGTTTATAAAGATGTAGGAAATTAAAACATTTAAAAAGATCACCCACCAATTTTAATTTTTCAGAATGTGTATGTGTGAACTGACATTTGGACAGTAGTTCCGAAGAATTAAAAATATGTATTATTCTTTTTAATTTAGTTTCCATCAGGACAGGGTTATGGGTCATATGTCTAGTTCATGAGAAAGGAAAGGGAATTTTCCTTATTTAATTTTAGTGCTGCAGTCAAGAATGAAATATATATACATTTTAGGAAGGAGCTTTTAGCTCGTTCTGTTTTTTCTTACCAGGTACCTGAAGGGGAGTCCTTTTCACAGGGTTAAATGACATTAATTGTGTTTAAGACAAAAGAGGCTTATGGTTAAATAAATTCTGTGCAACTAGTTGAAAATTTAGAGGTCAGTGTTAATTTATGAATGTCATTTAGATCGACAGCAAGAAGCTATAAAGTAAAGAAAAGAATAGAAAAGAAAACAGAAGATTCTTGCTTCACGGTAGTTTCAGACAGAAGAACAATACTGGGAACAAAAAAACCACTTTTAAACTATAAATAAGGCCACTAATTCACTAAGGAAATCCTTCAAATAACAGCAGAGATTTATGTTTTAAGTTTCTTAATTTTCATGCATGTTGAATTCATTGTAACTGTAAAAACTTCATTAAAATAATTAAACACTAAATACCACTGCAGGTTGGATTTTAAAGTTAATTGCATGAGATTGCTGTCAAGTCTGCTTCTTTTTCTAGCTTTCCCTTCTTCCTTGCTTTTCCTCCTTCTCCTCCTCCCCACTGCTAGTGTAGCAACGTAGGCACCGCAAGGACTGGTGGCCCTCTGAAGCTGTGGGCTTTGGAGCAGCGTGCCACAGTGCCAAGCACAGCAATTCCAGAGGCTTCCTACAGCGTGAAGTTCCACCGACAAGGTGGTGTGTTGCTTTGCTGTTGGGTTGGGATGATCTCAAGATCAAGTTAAATGGCTAACTTAACTCAATAGGGCTGCTCCTTCCATTGTGGGGTGCAGAAGAAAACCCTTATCTCGAGACACTTTCCAGATGCTAAGTGAATGGGAAAAAGGAAGAAGGTCTGCGTGATTAGCCAGTTTGTTTGACAGATGTCAAACAAGATGTCATTCGTTCCAGGGAGGTTTCATGATTTTACTCTGTCCCTCTTTTTTTTTATTTTTATTTTTTTTTAAATCTGGTTGCTAAAAGCCTGGCTCAGGGCAGTGAAGCCTGGATTAGAAGAGGTTTGAAAGGCTCAGAAGCTAGTAAAGGGGAAGTAAATCTTAGATTATTAGCTTTGTCCGAGAGAAAAGAGAGTTGATTTGGGTGTGTGTATTGTACTGTCTGGGAGCAGTGAGTTGTGTGTGAAGTTGGGAACATTCTTCTAGCACAGCTGTTAATCTTTCCCCCCCACCTTTTTATTTACAGAAAGATTACATTCTTACACTCCCTTCCTCCCCCACCCCTCCCACCCCTCCCGCAACTGTCCTTTCAGAGAGTTTCTTACTTTTCTGAAGCATATCATGCTTTTTAAATTTTAAATAAATGCATTTCCTTAGCCATTTCTTAGGAACCTCATTATTGTCATGTGACTTCAGTTCTAGCTTTTTTTCAGAGTTGGTGGGAGATGGACACTTCAGACTTGGCTTTTGTGGGCGATTCTGTCTGAGGAAGGGCTGATAGTCTACAGTGTGTTTATCAATAATAGTGCTTTGGATGTTTTTAACCAGCCTGAGGAGCAGAGCTTTTGCCTTCATGCCCCATGACTCCTGTGTGTTACATCTCTCTTGCCCCCCATGTCACCTCAAAAAGGTGACTTTAAATTATAGGGACATTAGGGTAATTTTAATGTTAGTTTCATCCTAACTACTTACGGAGTTTGGAACCTTTTAAACTACTTTTTTTTTACTCTAAGAAATAGAATTGAAATAAGGAGAAGTTGCTGTGATACGGCACTGGGGAAAGTGTGGTGCAAAAACTTAGCTGAAGCCCATTCAGCCATTAAGTGTTCTTTTCCCTTGGATAAACCTTGCACTTTCTAACAGTAGCTGCCTATCATCTCCAGAGCAGAAGGGAAACGTTTATGTTTTCCAGTGTCCTTCCATAAGGGCACCTTCACAAAAGGCACCTCTATGGCTTTAAGTGGCTTTAATTATTTCCCCCCTGAAAAAACTACACATGGCCAAGGCACAAAACAGTTCCCCCTTTTCTTCCCTAGAGAGTGAACAGGAAAGCCAAATGCAAAAACGAACAGTTAGTGAACTCTCTTTGAGAAACTCGGTGTGTCTGTCGAGAAAGTAGGAAAAAAGTTTTCTGATACTGGTTTGATGCAAATGCTGTGCACAAGTAAGTATATTCTATATTCTTTGAAGTTATTTGACAATTGAGAATTTTAAACATTTAGGTCTTGAACATACTGTTTATGTACTTGTATTCCCAATCTTCAAGTTGTATTAACCTGAATTACTATACGTATTTTCATAAAGGATGAATTTAAGCAAGTGAAAGATAAGTATGAACTCTTTATCTTTAATCAAGCCTTGTATTTTAATTTTTAGTTGGCTGTCTTGCCATATCCTTCACAAGCTGTCTTCTGAGAAAGATGTCATAGGATTTATAGGTTTTTCTCCAAAATAGGAACAAAGAAATATGCACACATTAGAATGCAGTAATCACAAACGCCGTATCTTTAGACGTTAAATATAATTAAAATATTAAGAGAAGATATACTTTTTTGCTTGTGAATTGCATTGGCCTAAAATGCCAAACCATTTTCAGCCTTCTCTGGTGAAGCGACTAACAAGGAAATGCTGGATTTGCTTAGAAGATCATTACAGAAGTGCCCTGTGTCTGAGAGATAGCAAGTGTATTTACTGCAGCATCAGCTTTCTGTTGCATGATTAATGCCATTGAAAAGGATGCTAGATGTGTTGAAAGGATGACTACACTCCAGTGTCCCTGATTTAAAAGTGTGAAAACATCTCCTAGTCAAAACGACTTGTATTTTATTATTCTGACATCTGCAGTTTCTGGATGGATTACCTTAAATTTGTTATGCCATGTTAAAAGACGTGTTTTATGAGGCTGGCCTCAGCTCCTGGCCTTGGTGTCAAGAACCCTGCTACGTGATGCAACATGTCTTGTTAGGTTTAATTGACCAAAGCCGATTTGTTAAAACAATTCATTTGTGCTGTAACTCATGCCCAGGCCAAGTAGCTACCTGAATCTCTTGACCTTGACTTGTCTGGGTCATGAAATGGCTGCGAACTGCCTGACCTCTCCATTGTTCAGCAGCCACGCCGCTTCCTCCGGTTCTTTGTGGTAATCGATGACAAGAAGAGCTCAGCCCCAAATTTACACCCCAGTGGGTTTCACAGCGTCGCTCCGAGTGGTCGTGTCCTCCCTTGGATGTCCTCCTGATGTCACCACTTTTTGTCTGCTGACAGCAGTGGGGCCAAACGGGCAGCCCTCCTCAGTGGAAGCGTGGTGGGAGGATTTCTAGGGGCTGGAGGGAAACACCATCCTCTCTCAGGCTGCAGTGCGCTTCTCCTCTGTCAGGCTGCACGGGGTCACTACGTTGTTCAAGGACAAACACCATCAGTCTTAGTCAGCCCTGTTTCACTGCCAGTGTTGTTCGAGTAGGGTTTGCTGGGAAGAAGAATCACCACTGAAAATGTTTTGTGATGAAAACGTAATGGGTATGCACGCAATTTTGATTTTTAGGGAAAGAGAATGATCAAAATAATTTCTTGGCGTGAAATGGAGGAGCATTTCATGTCAGTGTCATCAGTGGCCATTTGGTTACTTCAGTACCAAAACGTCGTTTTTGTAAAGACCCAGCTTGTGTTCAAAACCAGCTGAGGTCTCTAAAGCAAAGGACATTCACTACACACGGTGCTTGAAATGCTATCTAAACTTACCAAAGGGAAGAAAGAACAACCTTTGTCTTCTGCCTTTTTTTTTTTTTTTGTGAAACGCTTTGTTTCGAGGGGAAACTACTCGTCCTTAAGAATTCCTTGCAGTGAGGGGGGGAGTCACTGGGCCCATGTCCCGACAGGCTGCCTACTGTCAATGTCCCTGATGCTAATGTCAGCTTCTTGATGTAGGCTTTGTGCTTCCCGTAATTACCTACAATTTGGCTGTTAGGACAGTTTAGTTTTTTTGAGATGGGTTTTACGTCTAATCATCCGCTGCATTGTGCCACGGTTTTAGGAAGCCTTTAGAAACCAGTGACTGGATCTGTTGAAAAACTGATGGCATGATACCGCCTTGCTGGGTTAAGAAATCTCATATGCTAGTACCAGTACCACTATAAAACATGTACATTTGTAATCCAGTGGTCATCAGATAATTGGTATTTTCTTAACTGCGGGCCTTAGCCTGAAACCTGAAAACTTTGCTCAGGTGAGTAGGTTTATTCAGTCAGATTGCTTTCATTTAAAATGCATTTTCTTTCACAGCCCTGTGCACTGACTTCTGCAGTGTATGATCAGGTTTATGTTTCCACAGTCCACCTGATTTCTCCATCAACTCATTAATCATTTTTTTTAAAAAGAAAAAAAACAGTAATCAGATTGTATGCGTACATACAGCATTCCTGTGCGCCCATAAATGACTAAACCTTTTCTTTCAGCGTGAAACTCCACAATCTAGGTGTGATTTTTAATTGCACTTACACACTTCCTCCGAAGGAAGAGAGCGGTAACACTGACGCAAGGAGCTTGAATGCTATCACTGTCATGACAATGTAAAGTATGACTCAGTGTTTAGACGCAGGGACTTCAAAATCCTTGTCCTGGTCCACAGCCCTTTCTGCGGCTCCCCAGGTGACCGCAGGCAGGTTGCTCAGTCTCTCCACACCTCCGGTCCCCAGGAGGGAGAGCACAGCTTGCAACCCACGCCTCAGTGAGGGTTGCAAAACACCGAGATACGTACTGGCTGAAAAGTTATAACCCTTCCTGAATTTTACTGCAAACAAATTTCCCTGTGCTGGTGCCCAGCCCCGAAGTGGGCTCTGTGTTGTAAAGAAATGTCTTACCCAGTTTTCTCATGCCCGGACGGAAGAAACTTGCCCAAGCAAGGAGGGCCAGCACAAAGCATTCCTCCACCACAAGCCCTGCGGTGGTACCTCTCCGTGGGAGAGGGCGTTGGAGAGAAACCGTGAGGCAGAGTCGGCGCGCCACGGGAAAGCGGGTCTCTGGTGGAGTGGGAGCACTCCTTGGGTCACCACTGCTTCATTCTGCAGAGAGACCAGGGCAGGGCTGGTCCTTGAGGATGGGACCACGGTGCAGGGGGTCTGGTGCGCTCAGAGAGCTGTCAGAGTTTTCTTGCCCTGTGACAGTGAAGGGAAAAAAGTACTTTAGACAGGAAGAGAAAAGAAGAAATCATCATCGGCAGTTATATGTAGGTTCACCCAGGAGGAGGCATCCCCCATGGAGGAGGCACCTGCAGTGCCTGCAGGGGTGGCCTTTGAGCTCAGTCTGGTTCCCCATCCCTCTCTTCACTCTGAGCCCACGTTTTTGAGTGAAGTGGGCCAGTAAGTAGCCCACCAGCACACCAGTATGGGAGGGGGATGGAAGGTCAGGAGTTGGGGCTGAGGTGCGAGATGAAACCCAAGCAAATGGAACAGCGTGCTTGTATCTGGAATATGCTGGTCGTCCTGTTTCATCTCCCACACCTGGTCAAGTCTGATTTATGAGGCAGCTGAGTAGGAGACTATTGGGTTTGTAGGGGGTTAGTCCAGGGTCTTCTCTTGGAGGACCTACCTTTGCCTGATTGTGCTGAAACTCACCTAAATAATTAGTCACTTGTGCTTTTTGGACCCAGTGTGCTTTCTACTTTTACCCCTTAAGTCCTTGCTTTCCTCATTCCTTCCTTTATGATGACATTTCAGGGTTGGTAATGAGACAAGTATAACATCAACACCTACCAAATTACTGCTTCTACTTCTCAAAGTGGGAAGTGACATTAATTTATAAAAATTAAGTCTGTCCATGCATTTTCCTCATGCGACACTGAAATAGTGCAGTTTACAGTTAACTGAGGGTTAACATCAAAAGTTATTCTATTGTTTATCTTCCAGTTAAAGAATAACCAGCTTGTGCAGAAAGGAGAATTGTAAAATTGATTGGGCTGTCTAGATTCAGGCACATAATTTCAAGTAATCTATATCAAGTTTTGAGTTTACCATATATGCATTCATAAGTGACTTCACTGCCTGCAGTGAAGTCATCTATAAAAGCTTATGTTGTAGGAGTCATGGACTTCTTTGGTTTTATTAAACCTGAGGGAATTTTTTTTATAAAGCTATGTGTAATTACTTTAACTGGCTTAATTGTTGCCTCTTTTTTTTTTTTTTTTTTGTTAAGGAAACAGATATCACATTGTTACATGGAGCATAAGAATTGTTTCTGCATTGTAACTATAGTGAGGAGTGCTGTCACATTTTAAAACATGTGCCTAATTTTGCATTGCCGTACACAAATGCATTGTATGTGTATAGTCCTTCCTGGCCTTTGACATATTTTTTTCACTATATTGTTGATATAACTTTAATATTCTGGGGCAAGAATTATAGTTGTCCTGTAATGATTTCTGTTCTATTTACAGCCTCCAAATAAAGGAAAAGCTGCTTATAGTAAAGTGAGGATCACTGGTCTTTCAGTAATTAAATAGACTTGTTATACTGCATTAATCCTTTTTGGAACATTTGGAATGACTTCTTAGCACTCACAAACACAGCATTAGGGATAGCAATTAATCTGTTGTTTGTCCTCCAACATTTGTGTGATGTAAAGAATGTGCATTCAAAGACATATTTCAGGTGTAGGACTAGGATCATTGCAGAGTCAAATAATGATATTGATTGTTCAGTAGTGTCAACCAAGACCTAGAATGAAGTTGCAACATTTGTTAAAAGAACTCACAGACCACTAATTGTGTCCAACTGAAAGGATTTATGGTGTAATGGTGTTCAGTGCTGTCTAGTTTTGGATGCTGTGCACGAGAAAAAAAAATGAATTATTTGGAGGTAGCCAGAAACGTTCTAGATTTCTGATTAGCCTTCCTTATAGGTAGGACAAGAAATAAAGCCTTAACATTTCATCAGGAAAGATTGTGTTCAAGAGAAAAAACAGTAACTTTCCAATGATGAGGGCAATATAGACTGAGAGAGGAAAATGGGTTATTTTTATCAAGGACAAGGTTTAGGAAGCATCTACCAAAGTGACACACCTAAACTTGATCAAGTCGTCCAGCAGAGAGATGGTTCAGGTGATCTCTTGATGTCCTTTGTAACCTCAGGGTCCAGTAATGTTAGTGCAGTAGTCGAATTTGCTCCTTTTCTGTGCTTTGACTTCACAAATAATAAGCAAACAAAATCACCCAGACTTTCTCTCAGACTTCTGCAGTTTTGTAATTGCTTTCCTGGACATGGCCTGCATAGTTTTCTTTGATCAGAAGGGCATACTAATTTTCTTGCTGCTGTGCTGGAGTACTGTGCTGTTCTCTTGCATTGTTCAGCAGTAATTAACTTGAAGCACGGTGTAGAGCATTAGCTTCTGAGCCTAGGTTAAATCAGCAGAAGAGTCTTATGTTCCTGCGGTATATAGTCTTAGAACACATTATCCTATTGCAGTAAGATAAAAGTGTTTTTAAATATAGTCCAACCAGTTTGACCTTGTCAGAATTCAAGCCATATTAATGGTAACTTGGGCTTGCTGACGCGTTTCACAGTAGGACGAGCATTAACACAGAGCTCCCTATTCCATCTGGTGAGGAACCTACAGAGAGGGCTATAGATAGACTTTTTCTTAAATTCTGTCTTCCCTGTGCTCATGACACTTCTGTTGCCATTGATAGGCAGCCTGTGTCTGAGACCAACAGGCGCAGTTAAGAAGAGACCCTATGAAGTAACAATATCGGAACATGTAAATATGACTGCTGAACAGTAATAGTTATGGGTTGTATTTTGAGAAGCAGCAATTAGCGACAGTTTTATTGTCGCAAATGTGTGTATGAAGTGCCCGGCTTCTGTTGTAATGCCCTCTAAACAGGTGTCAAAACACAGAGAGCAGAATTTAATGTTTAATCTACACGTTGCCTGTAAGTTGCAAAAAAGCTCTAGAATTTTTAAATTTGATTCTGCTGAAGTCTGTGTAGATGGTGTAACACAGTGATACATAAAGATACCATGGTGAGGTCTGAGCAAGCTCATGTGGGTCCTGAAAGGAGCAAAACTGCATACATATGGCATCTTCATGTTGTTTTATGTGCACTGCTGCTGTGGGTTCTCCAGAGGATGACGTGCACCTACTCTGGAAAAATACACCCATTGGAGTAACCATAGCAGGCTCATTTGAACTTCTCTGTTATATGTGTGTTTTATTTTCTAATAATAATAATAATATATGCATGAGTCTGACTATGTCCATTGATGTGGTGTTTGATATGTAGTTTCCAGTTTGAGTGAACGTGTTTGCCACCATCCTAGTTATTATTGACAAGGGCGCCTTATTTTGGTTGTCAAGGCTGGTTTCTGTATCACTGGTAGCACATGACCTATTTGAAAGTGGCACATGGAATCACAGAATCATTTAGGTGGGAAAAGACCCTAAAAATAATTGAGTCCAGCCATTAACCTAACACTGCCAAGTCCACCACTAAACCAGGTCTGTAGGCACCACATCTGGACGTCTTTTAAATACCTCCAGAGATAGTGACTCAACCACCTCCCTGGGCAGCTTGTTCCAATGCTTGACAACAGCTCCAGTGAAGGAATTTTTCCTAATATCCATCCTAAACGTCCCCTAGTGCAACTTGAGGCCGTTTCCTGGTGTCCTGTCCTTCGTTACTTGGAAGAAGAGACCGACACGCACCTTGCTACACCCTCCTTTCAGGTAGTTGCAGAGAGCTATAAGGTCTCCCCTCAGCCTCCTTTTCTCCAGGCTGAACAACCCCAGTTCCCTCAGCTGCTCCTCACAGGACTTTTTCTCTAGACCCTTTACCAGCTTTGTTGATCTTCTTTGGAGGTGCTCCAGCACCTCAATGTCTTTCTTGGAATGAATGCCCCAAAACTGACCACAGTATTTGAGGTGGGGCCTCACCAGTGCCATGCTGCATATTTCTCATTACCTGGGTGGCAGACACCTGACCAGTAGAGTAACTGCATCACTGAGCATCGTAGGTGATGAGTAAATGTGCCAGCATTTCCCAGCTTCCCAGAGTAAGTGTCTCCACAGAGGTTTTTTGGAGTCTGTCACCATTTGACTGGTTAGTGGCCATGCAGCAGTAGCCCAGCTCCTGCCAGAACCCGGGGGGATGCGGGGAGTGGGTGAGGTGAGAGAAGGTAACGCATGTGGGATGAGGGAGGAGTGGGCAGGGCAAGCAGCAGAGAGTGTCCAAGAGTGGGTATGAGGAGGGAGCGGTAGAAGATGCCATCTACATTGCCAATGGCACTGATTTTGAAAACCCTGCACTGGACACGTCTGTTGACTTCTGAATAGTAGTCTCGCTTCATCTGTCTCCATGGTAATGCAAAATTACTGTATACAAATTGTTTGCAGCTCCAGGCTTTGATGCTGGGAAAGGACAATATGCATATCCAATGTTGTATTCCATTGGGGGGGGTACGGAGAAAGAAAGGAGAAAAGAATCTTAATTTATTCCCCCCCCCTGCCCAGTTTTGTAAATGGAAGGGGCATTCTTCTTGTATTTTGTACATTAATATGGATCAGGTCTGATCTCTCTGAACTCTGTTTGACTCAAGAAGGGTTGTTTTACAGTAGTAAAAATTCCTAATGCTGTATTCGTGTTGCAAGGACTGTGTTCAGATTCACACTGCTTCTGTAAAGGATGCTCGGCCTGTTTGGGAGCTATTCTGGTGTATTGGGTTCCCAGGCAACAAAACTAGAACACGTATGACTGAAGTACTGCAGACTCTCTAGACTGTAGACCTAATCCTGCAAATCCCTATTTACATAAATCCCACTGATTTCAAAGGGTCTGCACATGAGAAAGCAGGTTTTACAGGATCAGGCCATTCTTCCTAGAGACCAACATCTGTTGCACCAACTGTGATAATCTCATGACTGTTAAAGAAAACTCCGAGGAAACATTTTATCTGGGCTAAAAGAAAACAGCAAAAAAGTAACACTGTTGTCTGTTGCTATAAAGTGGATTATTACCAAAAGCAACTGTCTGTATATACGGTGTCTCTCCTCTGTTCCCTTCCTGCGTTTTTTTTTTTCTGATTTGCTTGGGAGAAAACGCTATATGTGGCTGTGTGCTGTTACTGCTGTTCTTCACCTGTGTTATATAAAGTTTGTGTGCCAGACTACAGCTATTGAGATATTTTTAGATACTGAAAGAGACCTCTGGCATATAAGTTAATGACTGTCAGTGTCTAGCTTTTGGAATGTTTGGACACGGAGAGAGAAATGTCTTCAATAAAATTTTAAGGTATTTTGTGTCTTGCAGTTCAAGTCTATGCTAAGTTTTGGCTCTGGCTGAATTAACTAAAACAGTACATTCAAAGAGTTCTCTTGGCATGCAGTGTGGAACAGTGGATGGACAATTGGTAAGACTGCAAGGAAGAAAGAAATCTGAGCAAAAAGCAGAGGGTGGTCATGTTGGGAAGAGTAGAGTCCAATTCCTTTCCTCTCTTCTAAGAACAGAGCACACCTGTTCAGCTGTGGTAGCACATGCTGCAGCTGGAGTTGAATATCTTCTGTGACTTCTACTTGGAGGTCTGGTGTGGAAGGGACAATAGGCTGCTGCCTTGCCTAGGATGACTCCCAGTTCCTGTGGGCCTGGTTTCATAAGACCAGTTATGACGTGGATTCATAGTGCTTGGCCCATTTGACGTCTAGTCTGGAGATTTCATGTGTGCGTTTGCTGCACGCCTTGGGCTGTGCAGCTGAAGATAGAAATGAGGTGCTATTCACTGTCCCTTGCAGCACAGATATTACAGTAAAACATCTGTAGAAAACCGGGCCATTTATGTGGCAGAGAGGGGGGAAAACTTCCCTGAAGTCCAAAAGCGCTGGGAGTCTATGTCAGTGATTCAGTGCTGCACAATAGTTCTAGCATCTCTCCCACATTTTGAATTCCCTGCGTGTAAAATTTACAGCCAGTCAGTGCCTGACAAGGACAGTGGTCTGGCATTTCCATGAGCCATGCAATAGGCAATAAGCTACTGGTACTCGTGTCGTCAGACCAATGGGAGAAAAGGGGCAAGATGGCAAATATGCTGACAGTGCTAGTTGCTGTCAAAAGCTGCAGAGTTACTGTACAGAGGCATGCCATTCCTCTAGACTAGAGTATATTCTTGAAACTTTTCCTGAAAATTTTGAGTATTTCAGATTTCTTTCCCTTTCACCTTCCTGAAATTAGTAAAACAATGTTCAAAGCCTAATAGACAAGGCATTGGGAGCCTGTATTTTGACCGATATGCAAAAGCTAGAATGTAAGTGAAGCCTGCGTGCAGTTCAACTTGAGGATGTAACATGTTCAAAGATGGTGCTTTTATTTACAACTTTACAGCATCTTTTTTTCTCAGTATGTTTTCTGGTTGCTACAAGTCAAGTTTCCTTACATGTGCAAGATTTGTAATTAAGCAGACTTTTCATTAGGGGAACAAATGCTTTTCTATAGGATTTCTTCTATGTCACCTGTATCTCCCTACTGTAGTTACCCCAATTCCTCCTTCTCTACCAGAGGTCCACATTTTCCCTTGTGTTTTAAGATGTGAAGTCATTGGGAATTATATTCTTAATGATTTATAATGATATTTTAACTGTTCCACTTTGCTCAGAAGTAATTGCTTTTGTGAAGTGGACAATAATTTTTAGTGTGTATGGTCTAGATTTTATATTGAGCTCTATGGAAGATCAGTCCTATGCTAAATGTGCAACTTAAATCAACTATACTATGCTAAAAAAAAACAGAATGGAGAAGATTATCAGCTGAAATTGCAAAATGTAAACCTCCAGGGAATAGGTCTTGGGACTGAAGGCAAAACAATTTCCTCAGTTATTTTCATAGACCTTAATATAAAAGATCTGGGGAAAAAAAGACATGTGAAATCTCCATAAAGTTTATTTATATACAAAAAGTATCAAAAGAACCCCTGTGCTAATTTTCTGTATTGAGATATTGTCATCTTAATTTGCTAGGAGCAATTAGTTAATTCAGTCAGCAGATTTTTTTGGAACTGCATAGAACAAATCTTCTCAAAATAGCAAGTGTATAAGGTCAGTTTGCTCAAATATAATTGTGCACACTATTTCACCCGCCTCCCCTGCCTCAACCCCCAAGGAATACTGCCAGTTCTTTAAAGTCCAAATTTATCTTTTGTTTGTGTTAGGTTAAATCCAAATATTGTGACAGAAATTTGTTGTCCTTTTAAATTTTACTGGACTTTTTTTTGTTGTTGTTGTGGTTTTGGTTTGGGGATTTATTTTATTTTATTTTTTTTTATATCTTAGAACAATCCTTGCCAGGATTTGTAAATATAACATTACAGTAGATTGTACGGGAAGAAGGTGAAACTGATTCTAACATGAAGGAAACTAACTAGTTAGTTTTGAAGAATAGTTTACTGGTTTTTTTTTTCAGAAGACTATTTCTAACAAGTGATTCCTTGTCACATCCTCTGCGGTTTTCTATACTGCAGTCTCATATCTCAGGAGAAGTAATGTTCTTCTTCATCAGAACCAATGTACCTCGTTAAGTCATTAAGATAACAGGATGTCCTGTCATTCTGCTGTGTTAAGAGGCTCTTGCTGAAGGTGAATGCAAAAAGTGTTTTGCATCATTTTCCTCTTAAAATAACATGCTGTCTCTTGGCTACCTAAGTGAAACAACAGTTATTTATATAAACATGCTGCTTTATCTTGCTGCTTCTAGAAATGCTTTTACACAGATTTGAAACTCAGTGTCTGCAAGGAGAAAGAATGCAGGTTTTTGGGATCGGTGTCCTCCCGTGCCTCAGTTCAGCACCAAGCACAGCAAGACCCTCATCCCTGTTGAGATCGCGGTGTATGGTGGAATGTTAAACCTTAGTGTGGAGTCTTTGTGCTAAAGCAATACTTGACACCCTACAGCTGCATTCCAACTTGCAGGCTGTGATTCTCAGCTCTTTCTTATTGCTGTGATTCTCAGCTCTTTCTTATTGCTAGATAAAAAAAATCATTAAACTCATTGGGTCTGTTCATTTGTGATAATGTGTTCTGAACATATATTCTAGAGGTCTTTCCGTGTATGAATAAGAAAATATTTTTTCACAAGCATGAAAAGACAGGTATGTTCTACATCACATTCTTCACAGCTGTTGCATTTGTGTATCTTACCTCTAGCACCAAAACCTAAAGTCAATGGAGAAATACTGCTCTCATGCTTGTAAATGCTTAGATTTTTAACTTTTTCCTGTGACAGTTGTCAAAATACCTGTCAATAGAGGAAACCCTGGAAATCACCTTAGGTTTTATTTTAGAAAAACAGATTTCTGTTAGTTGTAGTGAATAATTAAATTTCTTTATCTTTATAGCTGTTGCAACAGCTTAGTACACTAAACCAGATATCACGAGACATTGTAGATAAACACAGATATGCTTTAAACTTTACTAAGAGAGAAATTAAATAGGTTTTGATTAAATGTTACCAGTTTGAAATAAAACACACAAACTAAAACATATGCATAACCTTAAAAGGATGAGTTCAGTTTACTGGGTTGTGCTGGGAATGCCTGGTACTCTTTGAGAGTTCAGTGGATGGGACTTGTCCTTGCGATGCTGTCATTGCTGTTCATGCAAACAGGATAATTTTTAAACACCTCTGACTGTAAGAAATTCTAGGACCACAGAACGTGTTCCTATGAATTCGCTTTAGATCAATCATTCATTTTAATTTTATTAATAAATTCATAGGTTTTTTAAATAGCAATTTTTTGTTTCTCCATTTTTGGATTTCAAAACTCTTCAGACACAGTTGTGAGTTTTTGGTTTTGACTGTCAACATGCATAAATGCATAGGCTTCAGAAGCAAAAATGTCTAAAAGAGTGTTTTTCAGTCTGTAATGTGCAGATTACCCATTTAAGTAGTCTGCTGTCTGTCTGCAGAACCATATTGAATAGTGTGTTTAGTGGCCTTTTAAATTAAATATTTAATTACAAAAAATTAAATATTTAATTACAAAAGTACATAGTCACTTGTAAGGAATGGTGAAGATTATTAGTATAGTGTTCATTGATAAAAAGTGTTTGGGTAGCACGGGCAGTTCTTTTGCAGGCAGTTCAAACTCTCTGTAAAAGTGAAAAAAAATTACACAATTCAAGAGTTTATTTCCATCAGAAGACTTAAGAGGTTCATCTTGGAAACCACAAAAGTATGACTCTGGCACAGCTTTAATCCAGATAACGGTATCAAAATAAAAGTGTCTTACAGATTTATGAGTTGAGACAATTTTTTTTTGCTACACAAAGTAAATATTTGAAGATGCAGGGCAGGTAATGTTCTCACACGTTTGTTGAAAAGCAAGAAATCTGTGGCATCTAAGTAAGTCCGGATTTTTAAGAAGCTTCTGTTTTATAATGTGAATGCATTTGTTCATGTGAATGAAATGAACTTTCGGCCTGAAGCAAATTAGTGAAAGCCGTAAGTGACCTTGTTGTGCTTTCTGGCATGATCTTTATTATTGCTGTGGTTGGCGTTCTTTTTGGTGCTTTTAGATTTTTTGGTCTCCTTTACCTATATTGTCAAAACACGATTATTTGTAGTGTGTATGTTCACTAATAGCAGTTTATCTCTGCATGATTTACAGAGAGAGAAGCCAACAACTATAATTACATCCATGTTCCTAGCTTAGCAGCACATTACGAAAGTGAAGTTAAAGTATGCCATTGATGCAGTACGTCCAATAAGAATTACAGGGCAAAATCATTGCTATACATTCTTTTGGTTTCATGATAATTGCTACTTAAATTTCGTTTGGGGGGGGTTTACCACTGTCTGTTGTGTTTATGTGACCACATAAAGAGCACTTAAGTTCTGTGTTTTGTGACTTTTCTTTTTTGTTGTATGTCTTTACGACTTCATCCTTCTGACTCAGCAAAACTGTAAATTACAAATAATAACTTTCTACAGTAACCTGGCGTTTGTGCCATGTGGAACCACTGCAGTTTTTACCACTAGTGATGCAAGTATTTAAGCAAGGTTACAGCGTGTACGTCAAAGTTCAACTGTGAAGTGTCATTGCCACTATTCTTTACCTGGCTTACTTGCTAACATTTGTTAAATGAACATAAATGAGGCAGCTACCTGTAAGGTTGAAATGAGTCTAATTGAGACTAGTATGCAACAGGTTTTCTGTAACAATGGAAGTCTTAACATTTAGAGATTCAACTCAATTGCATGGATGCATTTACAGGTTTAATTATTTTTTTGTTATTTGGCAGTTAAATTTAAATATTCTTTGAGTATAGAGAATATAGTTTATTTGTTGTGGCTCATGTGTTTTTAATTTCTTCTTGCCATAATCATGCAATTATTTAAATATCATTTTCTTACTGAGGCAGACTTGTATTCAACACAAGAAATATTTAATTTCCTGAACAACCCCTTTCCCCCCAACATGTGAAATGATGAAAATCTTTCATAATTTAGATTATGAAAAAACGTTTAGCCAAACATGGGAGAGCCGAGCAGACACACAAGAGACAACTTCTGAGTGTACTGAAGCTACTGAAAGGTCTAAGTATACATGACAGGCAGCAAGAGGTCTGTAGAAAACAGAAAGTTTCTTCAGTTAAGGTGTTAAGCAACTTCCTCGAGGCCAAACGAAAAATCCATGGCAAGTTGAAAAGGAAACTCTATCATCCAGTGGCTGGTCCCTGTGCCTATTGGAATGGGCCATGTTACTGTGTTCTCAACTATTGAAAGTTAGGGCTGGTTTCCTGCTCACGTTTATCAGTGTGCTTCCTGTTGGTTCTCTGAGACTCCACCAGACTCCCTTTTGCATTAGCCTTGTGTGATACTATCTTGTTGGTGTCCCGTTTTAGAAAGCAAAGCGCAGTCACATTTTTAAGGATGATTCTGGCCACTGCTGTGAAATGTGCTGTAGCTGGGCGTTTTTTTCACAACCTAATTCTTACAGAAAGAAATCTGAGCTCCCCTTCCAGGGAAGTGCTTTGTGCTAAAGTGGATCAGATAATAGTTACGTCAAGAAAATTGAGCAAAATTAGGACATATTTGTATGGCGTTTTGTAAGCAGACCCAGCAAACCTCTACATTCTGAGCCAGCCGAGCACGTTGTAGCAACTAGAAGGCTCTCAGTTCTGGCCAGCTGGCTCATGGCACAGCCAAGGCTTGCATACGGCTGTCTGCAAAATACCATGTAAATACACCCATACTTGTAGTAGCAATGTGAACAGGGGAGTGGTCACCACTGGCCTCTCAAATAGCTCCCTTTCCAGCTCAAGTGACAGGGATGAGGCAGGCCATGTGTCAGGGGAGGGTGATGGTGTTGCTTTTCAGATGCAGCCCGTGTCTTCTAGCAGGCTCTCTTTGAAGTGCCCAGCTGACACTCAGCAATGTAGCCCACCCTTGTAACACGACCTAGGGCAGCAGCATCAGGGGTGGCTCCAGCCCCCCCCAAACTTTCTCCCCTCTTTGCCAGACCTGGTTGCCCGCCTGCAGTTTGCATGGAGGGCTGGAGGGATGGGCTTGCTCAAGACTGCTTTGTCCTCTGTGTTTCCTAGTTAGAGCTTCCTCGTTTAATGCCACCTGTAGTCCCCCTGAATTTTTTTTTTTTTTTGGGGGGGTGTTTGTAAAATAGCAGAATAAATTTAAGTTCCCATTATTTTCAGAACACAGTATTTTATTTTTTATTGACTTATGGATGCTTTTGATTTAAAAGGTCTTGGTTTCTGCTGGCAATGACTGCAACATTACTTTTTTTTGTTTCAAAACAGTCCTTGAAAACTTACATTTGGAGACAGAGAGGAGAATTTACCGGGATTTAACCTTAAATTTCCCTCTGTTCTTACTTCTGTACTCTCCAAATACTCAGTTTTCATGTGATGGAAAATTGTTTTAAACATGCTTGTTGTCATAATAAAATAAGAAGAATAATCTGAAAAAGTTGAATTCTCCAGGAAATAACAGTGATTTTTTTTTTTTTTTTCATTTAATGTTTGTCATAGAATTTAGTGTGGTCATTCTTTTGAGAGACTGAAAGGAGACGCTCAGATTTAACATGTGTACCTTGTTAGCAATGTTTTGACAAATAGCAGCAGCTGTATAAACTAATCTTTCTGTAGCTTTCACACATGGGACTCAATTAACAATGAGCCACTGTCAGTATCTAATCCTTTCTGTCTTTTTTTTTTTAAAGTTTCCTGGTTTCTGTACGTTTTTCCAGGTGTAACTCAACTATTATTCTTACCTATAAACTGAGGAAAGTGACAGACTGTAAATGGGTTGACCTTACATGACATTTTATATGTGATTTATAGAAGATGGTGTCACTTCTGTTTGTGTTCCTGGTAAATTCAGATTAAAGTGAAGACTGAAGTATTTTATTTGCAGAATGTTGTAATGACTGCAGAATCTAGAATAAAACTTTTTTTTTTGAAATTCCTGTGCTTCTAGCTCTGAAGTGTAGAGAATCAAGAAGTATTGCCCTAGGTATATTATTCAGCCTCATGGCAGTAAGAGGAGGAAGAGCTCTGTGGGTGTTGGTAACAGTAAGTCTGTGAACCCATAGTATGCATTGTGCAGAAGTCTGTATTTATGTGTGGCACAGTCTAGGCACAAGACTTTAACATTCTAAATAATTTTGCCTTTAACTAATTTCCAAATGATTTGTGGCCAGAAATTGAAGTATTGGAGATTTCCACACTGGGACTTGGAATTTTTGAGGTGTCTTAGAATAACCGCAAGTACAAATGCAAGCTCCATTTTAAATGCACTTGACATTTGAACCTTCCATTTGAAATTCCTGCGCTAGAATTATCTAATGAGGACGTTCTGGAACTACAGGGACTTCTTGTCTTTGGCAAGTGAGCAGGAAGATGGCAAAAGGATATAAAGACAGAGCACAAACAATATGTCATTAATTTTTTCTTTCACCTAGTAAAACTTCAGTGAAGCTTGAATTGCTAAATTCAGAGTAGGCTATTGTCACTACTTGCCAAATAGTACATGCTTGTGCATCTGTCTAATCCATATTTGAAAGCCACAAACAGAAGCACATAATTTGGCACAGCACCAGAAGCATGCCTCGGCACACTTCTGGAGATTCTTCCAAATGACTTACTGATTCAAAAATTCTATACTGTTTGCTTGTGCACGCGTGCTGAGTGTCTGGAGGAGTTTAGCATGAATTCTGCCAGAAAACTATGTATGTTACATTTGAATAGGGAATATGATAAGTATATGTCCCTACTACTTTACCAGGAGTTCTAGATGTATTATGAAGTTGTCTTTTTTTCTTTTTTTTTTTTTTTTTGGTATGTGTGCGTGCAAGGGATGGTGATATTTCTACTAACAGAAAATTCAAATTCACAGAGACAGTGTACATGAAAGGGGGCCAGTGATGAAGAGCGCTTGTTAGTAAGAATTACTTTTTTTTTTTCAGTTACTTTGTTTTCTACTAGTTCTTTACTGTTTTTCTGTTGAGCTTTTAAAATACAGGATTGACTAGTGCTTAGAGACCTCAAAAGTAGAGTACAAGTTCCTCCATTAAATAAATTCCACAGTGAAGAAATCAGTTTTTTCCCTCGCATGGTAACCATTGTTCCTTATGTTAATCCCCTTAGGCTCTGGCACATCTTCTTTTATTTCACAGTGAAGTGTTTCATATATTCAGGTAAATTTAAGGGTGCAACTCCATGAAATAGATGAGATGACCTCGTGGATAGCTGCTGCAAAAGGGGGCCTTTCCCCATTGATCCCCCTCCACCCAGCTTACCCCATCAACCTTCTCTTGTCCTGGCTCTGGTGGTTGGTTGTCTCCCCACTTTGCAGATCTCTACTTCATGATGGCAGGAAATGTTTAGGTGGTCCGGGGATGAATCTAGTCTGGGAATAGATCTGGCTAAAATATTAAATTTTAAAAAGCAGGTGTAGTGTTGTAATAGTTTGAAATCTAATGCAATGAAACGTAGCACAAAAGTAATCAGCTGTTTCGTTTTTCGAAGAGGCTTGGGTTTGCCCTTTAGTTTTAAAAAAGTAATCTTTTTCTTTCATGCTCCTTTGTCACTCTAGATGTAAATATACAAAATCCTAAGTAATTTGTTCTTTATTAGTTATTCCAGTATAAATTACTATTATGGGCACAGGTGTTTTAGAAGTAAAAAAGATACTTTAGAAGGGGAGAAGATGCTTTTGTTATGAAGCCAGCTTTCCAAAGGGATATTGTATTATAGCAGAATAGTTTTTGTGGTAAATTTTCTATGTTGAACAGATCTTTTTGTGAACAAACATATTTTTTGATTGCAAACTGTATATACAAAAAATCTGTACATACTTATGTATGTATGTGTGTATACTTAGGAAACCTGTTTCATACTTATGTCCATACTTCGGTAGAACAATAACAGACATCATATAAAAACAGAGAGAGAAATCTGCATTTTCTCAGATTTCAAAACCTTAGATGTGGAAATATTGTCACCTGACTGTTTTAATTGTTTTGTGTTTTTTTTTTTTTTTTTATTGATGAGCAGAGAGTGTCCTGAAAGATGAGAGTGATGAGAGACAATTTATGCCATAAGATGAGCTTCTGGCTTTTAGCCTGTACACTCACTACTAGGACAGACAGGCAAGTACAGCATATTCTGACACAATAAGAAAAAGACAAAGCTCATTTTGTCTTTTCCCAGTTTGGTAGGTTGGCCTTGGCTGGCTGCCAGATGCCCACCCTGCTGCTCTCTCACTCTGCCCCCTCAACAGGACGGGGGAGAAAATAAGGCAAGAAAACTGGTGGGTCAAGGCAAAGATGAGGGGGTCACTTACAAATTACCCTCACAGGTAGAACAGACTCAGTTTGGGGAGAATTACTGCTGATTAAAATAGAGTTGGGTAGTGAGAAAAACCCAAAAAACTAAACCACCTTCCCCCACCTCCCCCTTCTTTCAAAGCTCAACTTCACTCCATTCCTTAATCCTCTCTCCACCCCAGGCCCTAGTGGTGCAGGGGGATGGGGAATTTGGGTTGCAGTCGGTCCATAAAGCTCCTCTCTGCCTCTCTTTTCTCCGTTTCCCCTGCTCCAGCATGAATCTTCTCCACGGAGTACAGTCCTTTAGGAAATATCCACCTGCTCCAATGTGGAGTCCTCCACAAGCTGCAGTGTGGACATGAGCTCTGTCATGATCCTCTCCACAGGCTGCAGGGAAATACCAGATCCACCTCTTCCATACCCTTCTTCTTGGTGTTCGCAGGGCTGGTTCTCACACCTTTTTTTCCTCATTCCTTTCTGTTTTGCCCTGTCTTAAGTACATTTTCCCAGAGGCGCTACCAGCTTGGCTGAGGTCTCAGCCCTGCCTTGTGGTGGGTCTCTTGGAGCCAGCTGTGTCCACCATGGGGCAGCCCCTAACTCTTCCAGAGAGACCTCCCCTGCAGCCCCCGCTGACAACACCTGGACACCTACATGCATGCAGTACGCTCAGCATTAGAGGATGTTCTTTCCCATTGGAAGAGGACTCCATGAACTGCTTAAGCCATGGGGCTTTAAGCCTTCACTTAATAGGTAATGAAGAAGGAAGTGAGACACTCCTTCCTTCACGCTTCCTTCAAACTTACTGCAATAAGCTACGCATATATCAGATATGCAAAGCATCTGAAATGTATTCTGCAAGGAATTCCTCAAAGACTTGGTATGAAACAAACAGACTTTAACAATTGCACTCGCTGCTTTGAACACGGCTTTCAAGCATAGCTCTATGTGTAAAGAGGATGAGATGTGTCAGCAGTTGCTTCAGCTGAGGTTTTGGGTGAGCTTGAATCATAAAGGTGTGAGTGAAATCTCTGTTAGCGTAGGTAAACAGCTATTTGGCATCTGTGTGGGAAACTGTGGTTTAGTATTACAGGACTGATTTGTTAATTTCAAAACTTTCGACATAAAACTTTGCATTGCTTACTTTCACATTTTGGTTGGAGGCTCCAAAACTAAATGCCACCATTCTTCAGGCCAGCACTTTCTTCCACCCTTTCCCCTCCCCCAAAACAATAGAGAAATTGCAATTTTAGGACAGTAGTGTGATACATTTACTATCCTTCAAATGGGTTTAGGGTTTTCTCTCTGTATGGAAAGCAGTTTAAAGTAAGCTAAATAAGCACAGCTGCAAAACTTAGCTGCTCTCTTCTAGGCTCCAGTAAAAACTTTGTACCAGCTCGTGGTGTGAACATTCTCAACTTGTGCTGAGTGCCTTTGTGCAGGGAAATTTATTGCATTGGCAGGGTTTAGTAATATCATGGAATTGCTAACCCTGGACAACACTGCAGTGATTGCCCAGTGTAGACAGACCGTTAAATGAAATACATCTTGGAAGCTACCATATTTTCCTGTGTAAACGATGTGGATGGGCTGCTGAAGAGAGAATTCAGCTGGTTATATGTTGTCCATATTTGGGACTTTTTAAAAGAAGGCTAAAAATTGACTTATTTCCTCTGAAATTCCATTGACAATGCCAAGAATAAAATTTAGTCATTTTTTTCTTGAACATTTAATAGAATAAAAGTTCCTCAGTAATGACTTTTCTGAGGCTAACAATTAATCATCAGCAGAATTGGGATTAAAAATTTGTAGAACTAGTACATGAAAAATAACATGAAAATAAATGTTATAATTAATGCTGTTCTACACTTAGAGGATCACAAAAATGCATCTGCTATAATGAGTACAATTTTTGTATGTATCCCTAACTTCAAATCAGGGAAACTAATTTCCTGAAACTTAATTCCTGGGGTAAATTTCTATTAAATTGATGTAAAAAGATTGGCTGCTGGCTTACTTTTCCAGTTTAGTTTGTTCAAAAAGGTTTTTTTTAATGTTTGATAATAAATGCAATACACATATGTTCGGACCTGTGTATGGATTTCTCAAATACTTCAGAGATGCATTTTAATTTTGCACACAGTCTTTTGGAGTGTAAACTGTCTTAGCTCCTGTCAGTCAATGGTCAGGAAATTTGGGTTCTGTAGAAAAAATTCTCTGGGAATCTGGGTCAGGTTCTTCAGTTTCATTAGTGAGCTCCTCATTAACTCCTGCCTAAAATGGAGGTCAAAGTCAAAAACTCCTTTGGACATCAGTAGGTGCCTCAGCTGCTCAGCTCTTAGGCTAAAACTCTTAATACATTTGCTTATCTCTCAGTCATGGTAAGGCTTAATCATGTTTGTAAGACACTTCGAAGCGCTTGGATAAAAAGCAGTGCAGTAGTTATCAGCATAAAATCTGCAATTCTCCGTGGTTATTGCATTGTGCTGTCTTGGAGACTGCTGTATTACCTTGTTTCTAAAATAGGAAATTACTGTGGTATTTCAGAGGTTGTGGTTTTGGAACTGTCAATAAATCCTGATAAGGAGTATGTATAAGAGTCCAGAAGCTATGGACCAAGTTTTAAGTGTTCTGTTTTGACTTGCTGATTGGGCACAAGTTTTTCAAATTTTACCCTTAGAATATTAATCTTAAGCTGATGGGAAAAAAAAAAAAAGTATTTTTCTTGAAGTCTATGAAATTAAAATGAAAAACTGGGCATTCTGGTAGACCAACAGAAGAGATGTGGTTTTGCTGTCATATAAAATATAACATCTTCATTTTTAGGAGCCTCATTGTCATGTGTGTGTGTAGTTTTGTGTTCTTAATTGTGCCTAAAATCTTCTAAGTGAACTGTCATCTGGGGGAAAATTGAGGGGAAAAAAGGCTTTTGTTGTGTCCCAAAATGAGTTTGCAGTTATGAGTAACGCACTGATGCGTCACTCCGGGAGAACGGAGTCCAGCCGCTTTATTGCACAGACAGAGAGGAAGAAGGATCCCACAATGGATGGTATAGTCTAACAGTAGACAACTGTTGGCAGTAGTGCCACATTTGGCACTGACAGAGTTTTGGTTTGGCTTAATGACAGTGAGCTACATTGCTTTTTAAAATAATTTTGGCTCCCAGCACCAGAAACATACACCCTGTTGGTATAATCTGTAATTGAGCGTGATTCAGAACAGAAATAGAAAGCATAGTTACAGGCAGGACAACACATTTGGACACTCCTTATCTAGCAGGGGTGGAATGGCAACGTCTCCTTGGCTTTGGCACCGAAGGATGCTGTATCAAAAGGCAGAATGTATGAAAACGTGAACAAACTCCCCCAAGAAATGCAGGCTCCCAAACCAACCCCCTAAACTTAAAACTTGCTTTTTTTATTCGGTGCTAGCGCTGCCCACCTCCCTGCTGTCCTGCGGTTCAGAGGCTGGCTGTGGCAGGGTTGGCTTCTGCAGTGTTCCTTCCAAGCACTGTCGTGGCTGGAGTGCACACTAATTAATAATGTTAAGCATGGGTGAGTGTCCGTCTGAAAATGGTAAAATCTGTCCCCAGAAGACCAGGAGCTGCCACTGTGATTAACCAGTTAAAGTCTGTAATAAAAGTTTTGCCAGAAGTTCCTGCTGAAGAGGTGGTCTCACTGGCGAAAGAGAGAAGACTGAGGGTTTAGTCTGTTTTCTGGTGGACTGGTGTCTGTTTTATAGAAAAGCACCACTGAAATGGTTGATAGCCTCAGCAGAGAAACCCAAGAATGAATAGGCATGGTTAACTGAACAATTGTTTCCCTCTTTGATGTGGTTCCTTTAGAAAATCATTAAGGCACATTGACAGATCAGCAAGAGGAAACTACTGCTCTTGTTCGTGCGTGATTTGCTTTGTATATGGGGGATTTGAGGCATTAGCATGCCTGTTCCATGTGCTACTTTTGCTTATGTTTTACATCCCTCCGACCTCACAAAAACCCGAATAAACTGAGCACATTTGGTCCTTTTCTATTAAATCAAAACTGCTGTAAGAGCCCTGAAGTATTGGAACGGCTATCGACAAGTTTCATGATGAATGGCTGCAGAGAAGTAAATGTTTGCAGTGCTGTCTCTGGTTCTTTGCTCTCAAAGTGACTTACAGCACAGGGGCAAAAGCTGGATAAAGGATCAGATAAAGGAAAAGAAAGACGCTCAGCGTTGTTCACATGAGTAATGTTACTTACAAAAAGCTGGAGAATTAAGCTTTTTAGTCTGAACCATTTTGTGTACCCAAAGGGGCACTTTAAAAATAATATATTCATATAAAGGAGGAGGATAGTATTTATAAACTTAGGAAGAATTCTGCAGATCACATTTAGAAATAAAAATTTAAAGAGGAAGAAGTAATCACAGGGCTTTTTTCTTAGTTGCGTTTTTTTTTTTCTGTTTGCATGTTAATACTATTGCTTCTAACAATACCTGCAGCTATAATTGGTTTTGAGCAGACTTGTGTTGTTCTGATTTTTTTTTTGTTTTGTTTCCTGCTTTGTCACACAAAATGTCATTCCTTGTCCATATAAGCACTTTCTTGATCAGACACCTCTGCGCCTTCAGATACGATCTGGAATTCATTGGCTTATCTCTTTAATGCCATTGGAGGTGAAAAAAAGGCTGTTTCCCTCTTGCTAATTATGGTGAAGCACCACGTTATGTTGTACTGTAGTTAACAACTTCAGCGGCACCAAGAGCCTTTAGTTTTGCCTCTTGGGAGTGGGACTTTTCCTCTTTAGCTCAGCTCCAGGAAGCTTGAACATTTGTATTTTCAAGACCACATACCATTGGGAAGGAAGCAGGGGTGGAGATGTGTGCAGAGATTAAGTGGATATGAGAAGCAGTGTGCTTTGTAAAGATCTAGGAACTGCAGAATTTTGAGAAAGACACACTCTCTCTGGCATGTCCTTTGGCATTTTAAAGAGTTCAGTGATAAGGCTGCTAAATCTAGCAACCTGTCAGAACATTCCATGTAGAACCGTTTTTCATGTGTGATTGCCACAGACCACGCAGTTTGGCACACTGTTCCCTTTTTGCACTTTAGCATACATAACGTATATGCAGTGTGTTTGTGTTTGTGTGGGGGTGCACAAGCTTTCAAATACTCTAGCTGTGTTTTTCTGGAATACATATTTATTATTCATCATGGTAAAGGAATTCCATAACTGTGGGAACTAGTTATTAAAAAATAACTTTAAAAATATTTTGACCGGTTTAGCATTAACTCTTCCCACTCTGATGTTGCATCTGAAATTCTGGTTTTAAATTGGACCCATAAATCCCGTGTTTCTACTTAATTTAATTTCTGATGAGATAATATTTTGCAAAAATTAGATAGAGCATTCAGATGAAATCCAGATTTACTCAGTATTTCATAACTTGATCGTACCACTCAAACTTTTGTCATGCACACTGTTATAAACTCAGTTAACAATGTACCAATTGAGGACAAATTTTCCTTCCCTTTCCTGTTAGAAACCCCTAAACATATTAGCTCAACGCCGGATTCCGTGTGCTTCATAGCCTAAATACCCTTAAGTGCTTCTGTAGGGCAACATATCCTACAGCAATATATACTTTGTGGTTTCTTGCAGTAGGAACAGAAGCAGTATATTCCTGCAAATTGAATTATTCATTTTTATATCAGTGAATAAAAACTGTATATGCATCATTTTTCCTTTTTATGAAATAGTCCGCTAAACTAAAACCAGTGAGGATCCTGAGTGCACCATGCTTTTCCTTGCTTTATTTCTTCACTCTTTTTCCTGGTGGGTTTGGTTCTTTGTTTTTTTTTTTTTTTTTTTTTTTTTGTGATGTGAAGGAGCAGCGTGTGCATGTGGACAGGGCAGGAACAGGTTGCCAGGACGGCAGCGCGAACGGTTCTGTGGCAGGGAGTAAGAGTGTAGCAGGGAGGAGTACGCTCATTTTTTCTGTCTGTAGAACCCAGTCTGACTGCAGAGGAAGCCATAGGCTTCAGTATCAACCCATCAAGTCCCCAGTGAAGAGGATTTCTCAAAAAGCAGAGTTTTTGAGAAGACTGAATGTGAGACTCATCCTCCCAGGCGTATAAACAGCCTGCATGTACGAATAATATATTTCCTGTTTCTGCTTTATTCTGGTTCTGCAACACTGACACATTCAAGTGATAGTAATTTACTTTCTAGGATAAGTATCAGTCTTCTTATCTAGCAAAAGCAAAGCTGGGAGTACCTTTTTTAAAAATTTACTTTCTTTTTATGCCTCTCAATTTTGGGCTAAATGAAAAATTGAATAAATCAACCAAAGTCTTCTTTCAAATAGGAAAAACGTATCACTGAAGTAAAAACTAATAAAAGCACGTAGGTAAAAAGAGATTCCAACATGGTTTTCTCAATAATTAGCATACATATTACTTAAAAAATATGAGGAGGCTAGACGACCAGTATCGTCTTGTCTGAAAGTTAATTCTACAGCATTTTTTCACCAGAAATAATGCTGGAGGTCTTTATTTGCAAAGGGTGGTGGTTGCTAGTAACACACTGAAAAATATGCACTAATGGGAGAAACGGTGTAGGTGAAGCTGACCTGTAACAAGTAATATCCTCCCATCTACTTTTCGGGTTGTGTTTTGTGGCTTACTTAGAAAATGTTTTCTGATCATCTAACTGATTAAAAAAAGTACTTGTGGTAGAGACATTTCTTGAAGGTAGACTCTTTGTAACAGAGAAGTTACTCGGCTGTTCTGTCTGCTGTTCTTGAGGAAATACTGTTGACAAAGAGTGAGTTGGGACTAATACAAGACAAACACTTTTCCAACAGTTATGTTTTTAGCGCCTGACATTTTTTATTCACTAAACTAAATACAATACATGAATGTATTAATTGCTTGTTTACCCACCACTTCATTTTGATAATAGAAAAGTCTGAGAATTATAGAAAATGAATTAGCCATCAATTGCACTTTGCATTTCAGAACCACTTTTGAGAGTGGAGTACATGGTGAGGTGCAGGGCTGTATCTTTTACAGTGAAAAATCATTATTCTTTCCAGAAAGTGCTACAAAACACAGAAAATGCATACCATGTCTGTGAATGTCAGAGACCTTTAGAAGTGCAACAAGCAAATGCATGATTTAACCTTTTTAGTTGAATTCATACTTATGGTTGGAAGAAACTATCATCTACGTGGATTGTGGCATAATGATCCAACAGCTTCGATAACCAGATTAGTAGGCAGCATCTGAATATGAAGTGTAGCAGTGCTTTATCCTTTACAGTCTGAATTCAGTGAGGAATCTGACTTGCAGATATTTTACATTTTGAAAATTTTACTCCTTTTGCTATTTGCCAGAGAGTTAAAGTTTGGTTTAGACTCTAAACTTTTTTCCCCCAGTATTTTCCCTACCTTAGTCCTTATTAAGTGTGCTCCAGTCTGAAAACTTATCTTAACTGAAGATACGTGTGTTGCATTTGGACTAGTTGAACTGAGGGGGGGTAGGTGAGTAGGGAGAGGAGAAAGAGGGGCGCAAAGATGATTTGTGCACCTCTCTCACCAGGTTGTTATGGAATCTTATGGAAACAAGATTTCTCACAGAAGAACATGCTAATTTACAGTCCTGCTGTTTTAATATGCTTTTCTTTACTTTGTCTTTACAAAGTCCATACAGAGGCATAGAGATATGTTCTGCAGAAAAATTTTGTCCACTCCTAGCATTTCTCCTTTAGTTTTTGCCTTTGGGAGGTTAATAATGCACATTTTAATAACTGAAATGTGGAGGGTTAGATGTTTTTCTCCTGGACCTTTTTGCCATATATTTCCCTCCCCTAATGCAGAGTGTGTTTATTTCTACATGTGACAAGTCTGCAGTCGTGTGTTCTTTCTGAGTTATAATGACTCAGATGTCATAATTAATTTGATGAGCAGGTGGGGGTTATTAGCCTTGTGCTTCGCTTGCTAATAGCTGCACAGCTTTTCTAAAGTACTCTTTCAACTAAGGAGGCATTTCTTCACATAGAATAAACAGTGCAGCACAAAAGCCTCAGTTAGATAACTATCCATGGGTTTGAAAAGCTGCCAAGCAGATGTTGTTATTGGAGCGGGCCCAGGCGAGATTGGGCAAGGCAGATGCGAGGTGGGGGAGGAGGTTACACACAACCCAGGCGCTTTCCCTGCGGTGGCTGGAGAATGGGAGGCTGGGAGGTGTCTTCCCATAAACCGAATCCATCCTTCACTGGCCTCATGCTCGTTCCTCAAGACCCACCCTTTAACTGTAAATAAACGAGGAGGAAGCCCCCTCCCCCCCTTCCCCCCCCCCCGCTTTGTCTGAATATCCATGTGGGAATGAAACTGAATGTTCATCCAGCAGTCAGTGACTTCTGGTTTGCATTAAATCGGCTGCGTGCAATTTTTGAAGGGCCTACAGAGACTTTGCTTCATACCTATCAACATATGTAATGAACATGACTGCACTGACATTTACCAGAACTCTTAGGTTCTGCTTTATTACTATAAATTAGGTTGTGCAAATTTAAGACAAAATGCTGTTTTGTTTCCTGTCACCTCTCAATATAGATTTTTTTTTTCTGGTGAGATTTTTTTCTTCTTTATTAAAAAAGTAAAAATATCAAGTATCAGTCCTTTCTTAATTATTTTTTTTTTAATAAGAAAAAACCTTAGAAAATCCAGTGGATTTGTATGTGAGGGACAAGTAGGTTGGACTGAAAATGGAGCTAATCTGTCTTTTACCCTCTCTGGATATTTTTTTTCCTCTATGATCCTAGGCTTTTTAGAACACATCTCTCTGTCTCTCTCCCTCTTTCTCCCTCTCTCTCGATTAAATTGTATAATCCCATTTTTCTTTGACTTGATGTCAAGCCAGTGGTCTGGGCTTTTATTACCAAGGGATAATTTTTGATAATGGGCTATTAAAACACTTGGAACTTCCATCCTATCTTTCAAATCTGTATATGCATGGATTGTCTTTCTGTGGAGAAAGAAAAATCTCTCAGTTGGCAGAAATCAATCGATTGTATGTATGTGTAGTATAAATAACTTAAAAGAAATAGGTGCTTGTTAAACCAAATACGGCATAAAAATATCACAAGATGTGATATTCAGGTGACTGTGCTTCATAAAAGATGATGTTAAGAGACTTTGCCTCTATGTTTTATCCGTTGCCTACAGTGATAGTTTGTCAATTCTTTTGCTGACTGATAGGGTACATGCAGGTAAGGGGCTGTCCTATATTCTCCTTAACCATTTACTGGTACATGGCAAGATGTGCAAGCCATCTGACCTTCCATTGCCATTTAAAATGTAGTTAATATTAGTTTTAAAAGGACAGATTGCTTAAAGCACATCCATATATTCTGTACAAATATGTACACTTAAGAATTTGGTGTATTTGACTCGTGAACTTCATTAGTCTTCTTCAGTAAGTGTTTTAAGAATTATAAATGATTGAAATGTATTTACCAAGGTGTTCTTTTTACTAGCTTAGATTTGATTTTTCAGTCTGAACATGGTAGGCTTACATGCTTCACAAGATAGAAAAGTGCTAATCACTTCCCAAATTAAAAAATTCATTTTTTTCGTTTCATGAATGAAATGAACCTCCTTGTTGCAGTGATCTCTCCTTAATCTTAATAGTGTTGGTTTCATTGTGTTCCTTCAGCAAATCCATGGAAGCGTGCTGACCTGCTGGAAACCTTATCGCTTTAAGATTTGTACAGCTAGGTATAATACAGTTGAAAAAGATAGCAGAATGCAGAAGTGTTCCAAAATTTGAATAATCAAATACTTTCAGGAGAGAACAGGAAGGCACAGCTTCTATACATCTTCACGTGGCAAACAGGCTGACCCAGAAACATTTGTTTTGTCACTTTTCTTGTTGCTCCAGGAAGCTGAGGTTGTAAAACTCTCCATACATCAATTCATACCTTGGGGCATTAGTTCCATTTTATCCCACTTGTTTTTCTCCCTTGATTGACAAGTATCAGATGTGAACATCAAGATGTTGGTCCCTCAACTGTGTTTCAAAATAGCCCTGCTTTCATGTCTCATTCAGATGCACGCATAGGATTAAGACCTGTCTTCTGTCTAGGCTTGATTAAAAAAAATATAAGCAAACAAACAAGCTATATGTCTACCAATAGAAAAATATGGTGGCAAACCAAACAACTCACATTTTTTTCTGTTAAAAAAGTAAATTCTCAGATTGTCTGCTAGGACAAAAACAAGGTCAGCCTGCAAAGGATATTTAATAAAAACTTTACTGTCAAGAGCCTTATACATTTTCATTCTGGCCTTTTTACCATCTTACCTGTTTTGAAGTTGGTGACAATTTTGTCTGGAAAGGAACCAAATGAAAATTAAAAAAAGACATTATTTGCTTAGTTTATATATAAGGCTTTCTAAAACACTGAATGATTAGCTGTATATTTGCAGTGTGGTTCCTTGTTTTCCCGATGGTCTTTCAGCTTCTCAGCTGCATAGTATGTTTTAGTCATGGAAAAAAAATTAAGTCAAAAGAGTTTTAAGGTACATTAACATATTTTTAACAGTCCCTAGGGCACCATTCTAGTGGCTCAGCAGTCTTCTAAAGAAAAAACAAGAGACGTTAAGTTGAATGTGAAATGAAAAGTTCCTTTGCATGTAAAAGTCCAAATCCTTTTCTTTGTATTTTATTATGTTTATTCAAGATGGCTACAACCATCTCTGTAATAGATTTGAACAATGCAAATAGCACATGGAACTGGTGATCAATGGAGACACTTCTCTGGGGTTATCATCCTTTTCACTTACAAGAGTTTCTGACATATTTCACGCAGACCCAAAGTGTTCTTAACTGGTAAAAATTGCAGGTAGATGTGAGAGATGAAATATAATAGCAAAAAAAAAAAAAAAGAGGCACTGATATTGAGCAGTCTGGACTGGTTCATGTGTTTGTTCCTTTATGCCTTCTAACTTGTCCAAATATAAAGCTGCATGGAGCAAAGAATAATAATCATACTTAAAAGCATAAGAAACCGTGACCTTATAAACTAACTGATAATAGACAACAGAGAATAAGATAAATGTGGAAACAAGTGTGAATTGCTTATATATAAACAAGAGGCTGGTGGCATTTTGGCTGTCTGGTCCAGAAGCAGTCACTGATATTAGGCTTTGTTGTAACATATGTGCTTCAAGAAGAACAATTTCTAAGTGCTTTGATGACCACTGTTTGAGGTAACAGTTTATCAGCTAGTTAAAGCCAGCCTTGAATCAGAAGCATTTTGAAGGGGGCAAAATAGTTAACTGGATTTTCACTAACTTTTTTTTTTTTTTTCTGGCATTATTCTGCAGTTCATATTTCCATCTGGGACCAGAAATGCTGAAATACTGCAAGTCACTCAATTTTTACACTATTTCTGCTCCAGTTGGAGAAAGAAAGAAAGTATTGGCTTGATCTTCTAAGATTCTGAGTCCAACATTTCCTGAAATATCTTCTTATGAGGCAAGGGCCAGATCTACAACAAAAACTTTTGCCAGTTGGATATTGCTGGCTAGAGGCTGTGACTTTCTGCAGCAAAACTGTAGCCTGTGCCCAGTTCAGCTGCAGAAACATTTGTGTTCAAATCACCTGTGGCTCTGTTGGACTTCCCTAGGTTAAATTAGGTTTCACGTAAGATATTGCTCCTCACTTACCTTTCTTGAGTAAGTTCTGAAAATCAAGTACTTTCCTCTGTTCCATATATATTTTTTTTTAAGAAAAGTTGATATGCGATCAACGGAATTAAGCACTGCAAAAGAATATGGAATATGATCACAACAGAAAGACCGATAATTTGTGGTAGCCACAAAACAGTGTAAAGCCATAAGAATCTGTGTATCAGTTTTGTTTCAAAGGAGTGAACATTTACCTTTTCTCAGTGCCATTACCAGGGACAGGTATTTGCATTTTTGATCTATACCTTTACTAGCCCTGCAGTAGCTTTCAATTACTTTTTTTCCTCTTTATAATATTACACAGGTGTTGAGATTCTGATTTCGCACATGAAATGTGTGAATTGGCAAATACCTGATATCTAGAGTTTTCAAAATGCCTATGTTTTTGAAAATCCTAACCTCAATCTTTTTCCATAATGTTTTTCCAGCAGCCATCTTACGCTGCGTAACATAAGTGAAAGCAAGGTAGACTCCTATGCTTGACTATACGTAAAGTTGGAGGAAGTGCAGATTCCCTGTTACCCCATGCCAGGATGGACCACTTCATAGAGTCTAAGAATCCAGAGATACAAATCTGTCCAGAATCCCAATGTACAAGTACTGAGCAGAGCTAGAGTATCTGTGGTCTTCAGTCTTTCCAAGAAGCAGCGTCCCCTGAGACAGGCTGCAATACTCCATTCCCTCAAAGTCATACAAATCCCCTAGTAGCAGCAGTACTTTAATAGCTTAATTTGTTTCTGTGTATTCAGATACAGGACCTCAGTGCATAAATTCTTTATTTTATATTTGCTGATGAAACCATTGTGGTTGGTTTTTTTTTTTGTTTGTTTGTTTTTGTTTGTTTTTTTTTTCCGTGTACGTGTTTATTATTGGCTTGTGTGATTTAGCTGGGCTTTTACTGTACATTGTTCCCTTTACACCTACTTTATGTTGTGTTACTACCATTTATAGTTGGCTTCTTGCTACTGTTCTCAAAAGCACATTTAAATCACCTTATGGTGAGTCAAGGGTGCTGCATACTTCTGCATTCTTGATTGGCAATATGAGAACAAGATTTCTGCATGGCCTTTTACTTGGCATGATACTGGGCAGTTTATTGGAGGAAGGTATTTTCCTAGTCGCAGCACTGCAGGGAGTTGCAAAGGAGCCTCTGTTCTTAAGAGGCAGAGGACATTATATGTGTGTCTCTATTGTAGGCCTCCTTAGAGTCCACCTAACATGCGAAGCAAAGCCTCCATTCATCATGGAAATCTTAAAATCTGACCTTCTCTTTTCCATATTGCTGTGGAGAAGGTAGACAGAAAGAGGTATGCAACCATACGTCAAGCAGCTGGACAGAAAATAAGACTACTCAACTTCTTTTGGGCCCGGAAGGTTGTAAACCAGAACCATTTCAATGACAAATCCCGTAAGAAGCTAAACACTGTCACTGTACCCAGTGAAGACCATATTGGATATCAAGCTTGTCTACTATTTTTTGTCTGTTAGGAAGCAATATGGAAAAATATTTTCAGCTCTTACCCCAAATAAAGACTTTTGCTATATTCATGTTACTAAAATTCTAAAATGTCTGAATTAAAGGTGTAGTTGCTTTTTCTTCTTCTGTCTTACCTTCTTTCTTTTTCTTTTTCTCTTTCTCTTTCTTTTTCTTTTTCTTTTTCTTTTTCTTTTTCTTTTTCTTTTTCTTTTTCTTTTTCTTTTTCTTTTTCTTTTTCTTTTTTCTTTTTCTTTTCCTTTTCCTTTTTCTTTTCCTTTTTCTTTTCCTTTTTCTTTTCCTTTTTCTTTTCCTTTTTCTTTTCCTTCTTTTTCCTTCTTTTCTAGGTTTATTCTTTCCTTTTATTCTAAGTGGAGCTGGTAACACTGCTAAGAATTGAGGTAGCCAGCAACACGTACAATTATGCTTCCCGTTGCCTATAATTTGATCAAGCTTTACTTCTTTGAGGTTTCACTTTTCCATGCAGAGTGTCACCTGGGGCTGAATTTTATTACAAAGTTTCAACACAACTGGGCTAGACAGTCCTAAAAATGAGAATAAACAAAAATATGTTGGATTGTAATAATTACATCTTACAGCTGTTTTATTGAGAAGCTGTGGCGCCTCCATGCTTTTGAGCAAAGTCTTGAAATTTGGATAGAGGTCATTCTGGTGTCAGGGGATGCCTGTTGCTATTCTTGTAAAAACAAAAAACAAACCAAACCAAAACCTGAATGTGGCCAAGTTATAAGCCTTTGCAAAGGCTCAGTTTGCACATGTTAAGTTACAGTCACATCAGACTTTGGCAGACAAATTCCTTGGAAGGTGCTGTCTGCTTTGAGCATGTTCCAGTCCAGGAAGAGCGCTGGACTTTCTGCAGTTTTTGCTAACAGCTCTCAGGGTCCTCTTTGGAGTTAAGAAAAGGAATATATTCCCTCTTGCTGTCTCAGTCCTTTCTCAAAAATGCAAGTGAGTAGAAAAACTGTTGGATTTTAATATAGTGGGGACAAAGAGTTACTTCAGAGGAAGAGAAGAATGTTAATAAAATAGGAAGGAAACTTAACTAAAGAAGAATGAGTTACTTGTAAACATTATATTATTAATAGATATAACGTGATGATATTGGATTTATTAATTTATATGGTACCGCTTTAGAAGATGCATGTCTTTTTTGGATAATTTTAAGAGAGTGAACAAGAAACCATTTGTGGCTTGCTGAAACTGCAATAGTGAATGGAGGAAATAAACCTCAGCTATTTCTCCTTGCCTCTCTTAGGCATTATTTCTTTCTTCTTCAAAATGAAAATGATAGCAAAGCCATGAAACCACAGAGCTGAGGTATTTTTTAGATCTGATACTGATGTGGTCAGTAGCCATTAGTCATGAGGCAATTAGAAGTTGCTGGTTCTTCTCTGTAGCAAGTGCCTTTCTATGGTAAAGGTGTGAAGAAATATAAGAACCCTAATAACACAAAATCAAACCCTGATTTCTTAAAAATGTTTTGATTGCATCATAAATTTGAGTTAGTTTAGGCTGTCTTCAGAAACCTGCTGTGAATGGCAGTATTAATTGGTGTGCAGCGGTTGGTATCACTGTTTGCTAGAAAAATTAGTCAGTCTGAGAAAGGAGAGTTCTCTGTTTGTGTCTGCGCAACACAGTGTAAAATATCTCTGTCTGGTTTCCACCCTATCAACTTGCAAACTTAGCCTGAGTTGTTATAGCTGCACGGGGCTTGTTCCTTCTCATCTGTTACCAGTAACAAATATTCTGCAGGCCAAACTGTGTCCTTAATTGCACTTTTGCCTTGAGTCAATCTGCACAGGTGTGCAACTTTAATAAACAAATGTAGCTGTAATAGAAGGACTAGAATATATTTCTCATGCTCTCTTAACTGTATAAGCTCTTCAAAGCTAATCAAAGCAAAAATCTCTGTCTCTTTTGCTTTCCAAAATGAGTATGTTTGCTCTGGATAAGCATGTTGCTGATGTTTTAATAATGAACCTATCATTAAAAAAAATAATAATTTCATTGTAGTCTTTTCAAACTTTTTTGCAATTACTTATTACTTTGGCCCCTTTTGCAGTTCCCACTCCAATGTCCATCACTCTCCACCACTTACTTAGCAAAACTTTTCTTAACAGACTAAGAAAAGTTGTGTTAATACAAATTACTAAATTTATGTATTTACATAAATTTGCCCAACCACATTTTTGCAGTTATTCATATTTCTTTGGAGTATCACTCAGACTTTTATATTTGAATTACACAGGAAAACCATTTTGGTAATTTTCGGTATCTACAGAACAGATTGCTTTCATAAACACTTTGCATGAAGAAGAATGACAGATTTGGGCCTTTGACGTTTTTGCAGTTAATCGTTATGTAACATACGTATATTTGTACTAGTTTATTTCCATAGATTTAGTATGTCCCCATAAATTTATCTTACATGGCTCATCACTGAGATCTTAATTATTGGTTGAACTACAGTCTAATTGATTAAACTGGCACTGTTAGTTTTAGTCAGTAATGATTTTTCTTAGGAGCTGTAAACTCCTGCTGCTTCTGTTTTCTGCAGTCAATTGCAAACTCAAACTTTTACATGAAAAATCATCATCATTGTAGTCACAGGTATTTTTTGCTTTGTGTTTCTGAAAAGGCTAAAAGGTTGTGCCCTAAATGAGATTGAAGCCTGTAATAGTAATGCCCACTTGCTCATGTTATGGTGCATAAAATTACCTGGATAAAAATAGTAATTATTCACAGAAAGTGATAAGCTGAAGGACTTGTCAAAGATTTCCCCTCCTCCTTTTTTTTTTTTTTCTTCTTGTTTTCTCTAGCATCAGAACATTACTTCCTGCATTGAATTTTTTGAAAGAAAAAACAAAATGCATGAAAGGACAGAGTTTTCTTGCTCAGTTGGCACCTTGTTGAAGGCTGGCTCACAGAGTAGCTTAGTGGTACCAGCTAGAAGTGAGTCCTGATCATGGTTAGGTTTGCACAAACATTTTAGGTTTGTAAAAAATCTTCGTCAGCTGTGGAGCCTGGATGCTCAAAAACCTTTGTAGGCTCCATACCATGAACATGTAAAGAAGGAGATACTTAATAAAAATAAGTAAGATTTTTCTTTTAAGTTTTCTTCTTCTTCTAATACAAGAAAAAAAAATTTCTTCAAAGAAGCTTGACATATGTTTAAATAATATAACCAAATTCCTAGATACGGCAGTTGTGAAAGAACTTTGGAAAAAAATAAGTTTTAACACTTACTTTGTAACAGTTTGAGACCCTGGACGTAGAAACGTCTTTAATGGATGTTTACTTTCAGCTTTCCTCATTGACAGTGCAGTATCTTGAAAGTACAGTGCTTGAAAGTGGGAGATAGCCATTTTAAAAAGAGTTATTCTTTTATACTTGCCTAGGCAGTGGCCAGTAAAAGCATGTGAGGGTGAAATTCCAGCTTCAGATGTGCTTTTTATCATACTCCGGGAAGTTCACAGCTGCCGGTGGCGCATAATATGTGAGGGGCTTGTCTTTCCATAGCTCTTGGCTGTACAGGGTAGGTTGTGGACAACTGTCTTAGTTTGTCTTGCATGGCAGCATGAGCCTGGTTGCACACATTGCCCAGCAGAGTACACAGAGAGTGTGTGCTTGCGCCGAACTGGCATTTACCCTTTGAGTATTTGAGGTTATTTTACACTGTGCTATTCTGAGCCCTGATCTTCCCCCAGCCCTGTCCTGCCCCCCATCCTCCACTCTCTCCTTACCATCTTTGATCCTGGCAACAAAAGTTCATTCCATAGCTCAGGTCAGACAGAAATGATGCATTGCATCACAGCTGCTTTTATGAAAGTGTTTATTTCATATCTGAAATGTTTTTATATACATTTGCTCTGCTATGACTTGCAGGAGGAGAAAGAAAGCAGTTTTACTGGAGGCAAAACAGCCACCTGTGAAAACTAATTGCGTAGGCTGTGTTGTGCTGGTATCTCTGGGAATGATCCATCAGGAAGAAAGTAAATATCCTTAATCTGCTAGGAGATCACCTGTATGCCAAAATGATCTCCTTTATCAAAGTGGTGATTGAAATATCCCTTCAGATTTGCGGTGGTATGTGTACGGGGGGAAGGAAGGGAAGGAAGCATAACTCCTGTAGAGGCAGGTGCCTCATCCCAGCAAAGCATATAGACAAATGAAAAATGATGAACTTGAGAGGTTCTAACTAAATTGTCTCATTAAAGACTGTAATTTAATATGCTTGGTATCCAGTTACTTTCAAAGAAGAATTTCAAGAAACCAGGCTGCTCTTCAGCTTTGTCTTTTTTCCCCTCAGTAAGATGAGGCTTGCAGTGTCAAGTTATGCCCCTCTCCTCACTCCCGGCACAAACTTCTGCTCTCCATCAGCTCTCCAAACATCTTGCAGTAGACTTAAAAAAAAAAAAAAACCTGGTTAAAAAATGCAGAGCTCTAAGGCAGTTCAGCTGCCTGCCACCTCTGGGTGTGTTGTTCATGCAGTCCTGTGAAAGCCTGCCATGGAACTGTTAAAAAAAAAAAAATCTTCGAGGCATTTCTTGAAGGCACGGACAGGAACAACTGCTTTGTTTCTGCTACGTGCTGTGCTCCTCGGTGGCTGCTGAGGGCTTGCTGCGTGTGGTCTCCTCGCTGCCTGAGCACCCTGTGCTGGGTTATCTGTCCCTGCGTGGTAGGGCATGGTGATGACTCTGTGTGAGCCTGGTGAGTGGGGTGAGGACCTGCACCCTAGACGCTGCTTGGCTTACTGAAACACCAAAGGCCAATTGGTTCAATAATCCCCTTCAATGGACAGGATTATTTTAGTCCCATGGTCTGGCTATCTCTTCATTCCAAGATTAGATGATTTTTCCCTCTCATTTTTTTACTTTCCATTTCATTGTGCCTTATAGACCACCAGTCCAAGAAATGACCATTTTTCTGCAACAACATGGAAACTTGCTACTGACTTTCCATTCCTCTGATTTGTGACCACTGTGTAGAGTTTTCAGACTCACCTTCACCCACAGGTTTTCCATCCCTATCGTTTACCTATTTTCAGAAAGTTTAAAAGAGATGTTGTGGGTCCCTGTGGAGAAAATGATAATTAACTGCTTTTCTGACATGCCTGTCAGAAAAAGGGGTATTCGACTATTTCGCTATAGCTTAATCCTTGCCATATGGACTCAGTGAAAGTAAAATACCTTACAGCCAGTTATAAGTGTAAACATTTTGCAGCTCTGTGTTTTAAGCAAAATATAAAAACATGTTTCCCTCACCCCTTTCTTTAGTCTTAACTTCAGTTTAACAAAGTTAAGTATGGAATTTGGGGGAAAAAATATAATCTGATAAAGAAACAACTGAATCAAAGGGCTGGGATTGTCCTGTGGCGTGTATTGTGGTTTCTAGCATTCAAAAATTGAGAATAACAGAGTATTTAGTAACAGTAGAGAGCCTCTGTATGGAATGCATATATTGAACACTATTCTGTTAGGAATGAAAAACCAGAGGAACCAAAACTAGAGTGACCTTGAAATCTGGAATTGACTCTTAGTATTATACCACTAATTAAATTAATCTTATCTTTGGGATTGACAGCAGTGGATATAAGTAGCAAGAGGGAGATGTCAAAATGACAGATTGTATAGAGTATTGAGAGATTTCTTAACATATGGGACGAGATGAAGTCATACACCAAGTTGTTAGTGGCAGCGGAGATCACGTTTCATTAAAAATGTACATTTTTCAGTAGATGAATACCACTGCCTTATGTAGTTATCAGGTTTATAGGAAGTAAACTGAGTCACAACAATTAGTTTACATGGAATTTCAGAGAATGCTGAAATCTTGAATGCCAGCTCCATGCTTTGCGTTGTGGATATTCAGATTTCCAAAAGATTTGCCCAAAGTGTTTAGATTTAATTTGTCAGTCATAAGTCACAGTTTTGCTTAGTTTGCATATAGTATAGCTATTGTACTGTGCTTTTCTCAAGAATAAGTGACTTTACTCTGAAGCATATCTGTCATCAGTTGCTCTCTGATACTGTGTGATATGGTATACCTTTTTAACAGGATTTGGAAGAATATACACTGAAGTCTAATTGCCACCAGGTGGAAGAGTACTGAACCTGAATAACAAAAAGGATGCCTCCCCCCCAAACCGTACAAACCGTGTGATATGCTTTTGTTCTTGCGTCTTGCAAGTTAAATGAGTGACAGTTCTTACCTCTCTTGGTTATTATTGGACCACCACTTTTTTTAACTTCTGGAATTTGACAGATTGTTTTCCTTTTACAGTCATAGCTGCTTTTCCAAGTTAATAGAAATGGTTGTCGTAGATGCAACCTTATACCCTTTCCCCTTATGCTAGGGAAGAGACAGAAGGGCCACTTGTCAAAAGTCTAAAATGCTGGAGGGGAGGAGGATGTTGCCGATGCCAAAGAAATCTGAGAAACACACACCTGTTGTTATTTCAGAGTGCTGTGCTTCTGCTGATAATTGGCTGAGGCTTAAAGTTATGTGTGATTTAACTCTAATTCATAATTCCACAAGAGAGTCACAGACGAGGGTGGACAAGGACAAGTCAAAAGCCGAGAAGTTACTGACCGTTAGATTGACTTTGGAAACTGGCAGTGGTCCTCCAAATGAAAAGGAGTCCCTGCATTTGTGCAGACAGACACTGGCGCATATCTGCAGGGACAAGGACAGGCATTTGAGCCAAAGGGCTTTGAGGCTACATTTCAACCCCGTCTGCTTTTGTCACCCGTCCATCCTGACATGCTTACTTTGTCAGCCAGAGTTTTATTACCCCCCGCCCCCCCTCCAACTCTGTGTCTGTGTTGTGAGAATTCCTGGCTTTCTTAACTATTCTGGGCAGCTGTGTTGGGCCTGAGGCTCTAGCTCAGTGGTTAAAGCCAATTTTTCTACTATACTCATCTGGTTTATATCTTGCATCACTGCCTCTTTTGCATCTGACATTGAGATACTACCTAACACTGGTCAAAGGCAGTAGAATTTGCCTTTGTGAAAATTACTCTGGCACCTGAAGAGTGACCGTTAAATCAGCCATTTTTCTATATGTTTCTTTTGTGATAAAAATATCTGCCCTGCCCTGCCCTGCCCTGCAGCTTATGTGAAACAAGAAGAATGGTAGCTCCATTACCTTTTGTTCTGGTGTAAGGGTGCTGCAGATACTCTTCAGTCCCTGTTCTTTTCTTCATATTTTCCCTTCTTCTTACTGGTTATTCTCCATGATGTCCAGAGGACTCTCCTTCTAAACACATATCTGTATCCTGCAGGAAAAGGGTTACCTGGTGTAGCTCCACTTCGCCAGAGTTCAGAACCTTAACTGCACCAGCACAGCTGCCTTCTCAGGGAAATGTTATTGATGAAGCTGCAAACTTTTAAAGTGGAAAAGAAACCTACTTCTTTCTTCATTTCACTTTGCAAATGCTTTGCATATCTACAGTATGATGTGTGCTGTTGAGTTTATCAGATAAATGTGGACAGGTCTGTGTGTCAGCTTGGGTGCAATTTTCAGGGAGAGAAATCTTTTATGAAAAACATACCACTTGGACATCAGTTTCATTATTTCTTCTCAGTTCCAAATTTCCTTAGACGTTAAGTGAATATGCATTCTCTTCTAGCACATTTTAGGAGTTTCATTTCCGTTCCATACCTGTAGCTGTAAATATCTCCCTGGTTTCTGTGCCGCTCTACCAGACCCAGTGATCGGGTGTCATCTCTTTCTTTAAAATTACTTAGGAGTGTACTTTCCAGAGTGGGATCTGGTCAGTGCAATTGCCACAGCAGTTTTTGTGTAGTTACAGCAGGAGGCCTGAACGGACACCCCTTCGCCCGACCGCAGGAGCACAGGCTGCAGAGGTGAGTTGTCCCTTCCCTGCGCCTGTAACCCCTGGAAGTTAATGCAGGCACAAGCCTTGCTGAGCTGGTGCCATTTGTTTGCATACCATTTGCAGCAACCTGAATGACTGGTTATTCTGGTCAGGAGAAAACAGCACTGACATCATGTGATTCTGGCAAAATGAGCCACACTGGATCCTGGCCTTTGAATACCCAAGGGGCTGGCAGCAGTCTCAGGGGTTGGCCGGCAGCCCCATTGAGCTCGCTAGTAATCAGTTGACGGCCAGGCTGGACAAGCTGCCCTACTTTTTCTGACAAGCTCTGTCTAAAAGAATGATGGGCAGCTTGCCACTGCTCTTTAGTGGAGTTACTGAAGATTAACTGTTTAGTGGCTCTGCACTGACAGTGCTTCCCTTTGAAGAATGGGTGTCGGAGAGGACATTGTTGAGTAGGGATGCCACTTCTTTGTCTCACTTGTTGCATATTTTAATCTTCAGAAGCAAGACTTTCTTTTTTTTTTTTTTTAACTTCCCCAATGCCCTTCTCGCCAAATTTCAGAGAAATGCCATTAGATTTGTTTTCCTTTGAAGTTTCTAAGGTTTGTTTTATTTTTTAATGAAATGCGACATTCTGCTAATTACTCAAGCCCTAAGATCCTACACTGCAGAAATCCCTGGAGGAAAGACAGACAAAAGAAAAGTCAACTCTTTGAAAGATCCAGAACATTTAGTATTTATTTATTATGACAGATGTACTCATGTATATTTCTTCCGATAAAACTTTTGATGTGTCCTCTATGAAAGATAAAACAGGCTATTCAGGGTAGAGGGAAAGTTACACTTCTGAATAGGCTTGAAAACCTGATTGTCATAAACATGAGACTGACTGTTGGCTATCTGAATAAGTCATCATTGTAATCAAGAAACGTTATATTAATGAATTCTGCTTATTGGGTGATGCTGTGAGTCGGTGGAAATACAGTTATTGTACTGTCCCACTGAAAGTATGGAAGTGCTGAAACAAAGGCTGTAGGATAGGGGCATTTTTAGCAGGTATTTTGTGTAATATTTTGCTCGTTAATGAGGTTGTTCCCAAGATACATTTTTCTTTGAGTCATTGATAATTTAAAACATGCCATTGACTTTTTAAGATAGATTTCTGAAAAAGCAAAGTTGCTGTGTTAATATGATTCAAACTAACTAATCCAAATTTTTATGAAGTCAGTGGAAGTCTTTGTCCACAAATCTCCTCTTACGGACATTTCCCTCTCTGAAAATTATGAGAAGCAGAAAAGCTTATTATTCTGGAATGTCTTTGTATTCCATCAGTTATATGTGTAGACACAATGTCAAATCTGTACATAGTGTAAGCTGGTGTAGCTTTGTGTTACTTAGAACGCAAGATAGATGGTTCTTCATGTTTGCTGCATTTGAAGATTATTTTCCTACCTGTTAAGAAAATGGCAACCAGAGAAGGGCAAAGATAAAATGACATTCTGAGTATCCTTTGCTAATAGATTCTTTTGACACATGTATGTATACCTGTATATGTTCTACCATCCTACCTATATGTAGGATGTTCTACCATCGTACCTTCTGCTATGAATGTAACTCTTGGATTCCACTAATTTATAGGACAGTACCCTGAAGAGCTCATCCAGTGAGTGACAATTTGGAAATAATACCTCCTACTTTTAAACTACATAGAGTTTGTTTATTTTGGTGTTGCTTTCAGAGTCTTTCTCTTGAAAGTAACCTTATTCCTAAGCCTCTTTGTTTTAGGTCATAAGTTCAAATGGCTGCCTGGCAGACAATGGATGGTTGGTTGGTTGCCTGACCAGTCACTGTAAGTAGCTTCATCCATTTATCTGCTAAAAGATGAGACCTTCTAAAGCACTGTGATAACTTGGACCCATTCCTGTTAGGATATGCCTTAGCTCTTTCACCTGGAAGTATATATTTTCATCCCACCCAGCATGCCACACAAATGAGACACAATTTCCTTGTACAGAAGTGAAAATACAGCAAGAATGCAAACACTAGTCTCCTCTGAAGGCACCTGCACTTGTTTCTCTGGCTTTTTTCTTGTGACCTTTAATTGCTTTTCTATCCCAGAACAACTCTTCATTTTGAAAGGTCCAGGCATGACAGAAAATAGGTAGTGACAGCATTTTTTAATTAAAAGCAATAATGTAAAACTATTTTAAGTCCCGTAAATATTGTTGTCAGTCTTGACGAGTGTCATTCACTATGAATGAAAAAACAGTCTATTCATACAGAGATAAGACACATATGTGCACTATTTTGAAGTGTTTTAATTTACTCTAATCTTAATCCTAGCACCAGTTGTCAAGATACTTCCAGTGGATATTAGTAGCCAGATTTTGAAAAGAGGGTTTGTTCTTTACTCAGGTAGACTCTTTCCCGTGTGGTGTAGCTTTATGGGGAAGGAGAGTATTGTAGAAACTCATGAAGAGTTGTCGTCCTCTAATTGACATGCTCCTGTAGTGCATTCATGCATAATTCAAAAAAGAGAAATTGATTGCATACTGCAGCATAAGTGCTGATTTATGATTCCTGTTTTAGTTGTACATTTCTAATTCTCAAGAGAAAACTTTACTCAATTAAAGAAAAAGCCTACAAGTTAATTTTTTGCCAATGTAATTTTTAAGAATTGTCATTTGAATTCTCTCAGAACCATTCTTTTGTGATTATGATGTAGGTGCCTGTATATCATGGCAGAAATATGCCTTTTATGTCTGCATTTCTCAAATTCTCCTTTTAGACAAATTACAGTAGATCATTGCAGGAAGGTTGCTTCAGCCATTTAACTGATTGTACCCTTTTCTTCCTCTTCTTTTAGTCCATTAAGCCAGAAAAATGTAGTGTTTTGGTGGGCTGCTGCTGAATGTGAGCATTCAGAGAGAGGTAAAAGAAAAGACATTGAAACTTGGAAGTTATTGGAAGTTATATTCAATTTTTCTTATGGACAAATAAATTATTTTTTACCAAATATATATATTCGTACCCATGATAATGCTAAAAACTGCTGCCATGGATAGTAGGTGTGCAGATACTCTACATTTTGCAGGAAGCGGGGAGGTTACTAGACTAGTTTGTGGAGGAATCATCTGCAGTAGCTAATTTTATTAAGACTTTCCTGATTGCAGATAGTTGCCGATATTGCAGATATTCCCCAGTGATTTGCAAAGCATCAGTGCATTTCTGAACATTACAGTTTATAAAGCTTTCAGTTGCTCTATTTCAGTACTTCAGTGTGAAAGAGTATTTCAGACATAATTTAAACATTTTCTTGAAAGTTTTCTTTCTCCATTTTTATTGAACAATGAACTGTATAAAATAAATTCCCATGGAGTAAAAGTATGTTGTAAGGTCTTTGACTGATATAGAATAATTACTTTGTTGATTGTATATCCATGCATGATAAGATATGCATAAGAAGAAATCTGGTACAGAAGTATAAATAATACTTATCTTTAAGCCAGCATCTGTCATCTGCTTCAGCAGACAGTGTTTTCTTTCATTCCTGCACAAAAAGAGCTGAGAGATTTATGGAGCAGCTTTGTTTGTGCTCTGTGATGCTTAATCAATTTTTATTAAATTCTAAATTAAAACTTGGCTTTCATCATACTCTCTTTTTTTTCCCCCTCCCAGTAGACATATCTGATGTATAGAACAGGAGAAAGGCTCATGACAGCCACAAAGTTTATGCAAAGGTAGGAGGGCTCGAGTCCTGAACTCCTGCACACTTTGTTCTGAGAGTAGGGCTGCTCTCAGTCATTTTTCAGATGCTACATTGGTATTTCTGTGTTCAGAATGTGACATTGATGAATACAACTAAACCAGAACAACTTTGAAGGTATTAAAATCGTTAGACTCCCTTTTCAGTATAATTATTATTGATCTTCGCAAGAAATCTCAGAAAGAATTTTACTGTTACTAATTTGCAGATGGTATGTGTGGTTCTGTTAATCAAACTGTGCTTAAAGATGGCTTTTCAACTTCATGGCACTTTAAAACATTAGCTATTCCACATTATACACTGAGATATGTAAATAAGTAGCATTATCTCAATTTTACAGATGAAGAAATTAAGAAAGTAGTGCTAAGTTACTTTGTCAGGGTCACATCTCTTGAAAGAGGCAGAATATAGAATACAGGAGTGCTTGAGTCCTCTGCTTAAAGTACTTCTCTTTCTTGCCATATACAGAAATTTTATTTTCAAAGTTTAGATACATGAAATAAGTGAGTCATCCGAGATACAGAAACGCGTCTCAAAATTTGTTGCTGTGAGAGAAGATGATTAGAGCATTGGGGAGTCAGTTTGGATGATACAGTTTTTTGCTTTAAGTCAGGCCACTATTCATCCTCATGGTTCCATGTGGACAATGTTCAGAGTCAAGCACAAATGAAAGGTAAGAAGGTAGAATTAAAATTATTTGAGCATTTATTTCTTCCAAAGAAGATATCCCCTAGACTGCTTTAAAAAAAGAAAAATACATGGAACCTGAGGTCAGAAAGGACATCTGAACTGGTAGTTTGACCTCAGTGTAAAGCAGTAGCAATTCTTCTTGGCCTAGTAACTTGCATGTGGTTAAGCCCATTTCCAGAAAGCTACCTAGCCTTTGTTGGAAAGATGTATCCATTGTTTCCCTTGATAGTTTGTTCCAATGGTTTGTCATTCTTGCTACTGCTAAATTGAGGTTGTTTAGCTTCACCCTATAGTTCTTGTTATGCCATTACGCTTTTTAGGGCCCATTTTTTTTCCTCTCTGTGAACTTACATGCTCTAATCAAAACACTTTTTTCCTTTTTTTTTGAAGAAGTCTTTTATTGTAGGACTTATTCTGTCACCTCTGCTCTGAGTAATATTTATATCTCAATCCTTCGCTAAAATGTGAAGATGGAATGGTGCTTCTGCTACTTTCCTCTTTTCATAACACTAAAACAGATTTTGTCCTAGATTTATGGTTGAGAGCTTGTATTGAGTTTTTCACCTTAAGGCCTTTCAGAGTCACTATATTGGGCATATAGTCCTCCATTCTTGTTTGTCCTGACTAACAAACTCATGAGAGAAAAACTAAAGAAGAACCATCTTCTCAGTATACTCAAAGGGGTCTTGATAGATAATAAAAGAAATTGACCCTTCGGTGTCTTCAAGGAAATTTAAAAAATAGTGATGTGAAAAATATTTTTGTTTAACATAACACCTTTGCTTTCAGATAGTTTGACTTGTTCTGGTACCCACCAGGCTGACTTTGAGATTGTTTGTTACCCTCACTTTACTGAGTAGTTAAACACTAACTGCAAGGTTTGCTGAAAAGTAAATCTCTCAGTCCCCAAGGCTGCTTGAAAAGACTTCTTCCAGTTTATGCATGTTCCTTTTAAGAAATACAGCAGGCAGTACATTCTAATCAGTGTGCCTGAATTCATTAATTTCCTTTGGTGGGCTGTTACAGAGAATCTGAGAAAATAATTTTGGTGATAACTCTGAGGAACGTGGAATACAGCCTCAAGAGTTTTTATAGCTCAACTCCTAATGAAAGAGATGTCAGTTGGTTCTCTTTATGTCCTTTTGCCTCCTTTATCCACTCAAAATGCTGCTTCTTATCTGTCCTGAACACATTACTTTTGTGTCCAGTGCAGCAGCAGCAGCAGCATGGAAAAAATGCGTGGGGCTGAGAAACTGGAAGAACTTAGAAAGGAAGACAAATAAAGAAAAGTGTCACTGAAATTTTAAAATGAAAACAGGATGTGGACACGATGTACAACTGTGCTTTTATGATACAGTGCAACTGTCTTTGTAGCTGCCCAGCTATACTCCATGCCGCTGTTTGCCAATATTCCCTTTTTGCTGCAGGGAACACAATACAGATCTAGTAAGTTTGTGTCTATTTCATGTGGAGTAAATTTAGAGTAGATGAACTGAGTCTTTGGAGCCATTGCCAAATGAGGTGGTGATGATGGCTAGAGAGGTTTGGAGTAGGGGAGTGCTTCTGACAGGAACACAGCACATACTGCATCATGCCTTTGACCACGGTGCTTTAGACACACTGCCAAGTGTTTGTAACAAGATAATGCTGTTACTGCACTTCACTCTTAACTTTCCCGTTGCACAGAGTACATTTCCTTTTTTGTTTTATAAACTGTGCTTTCCATAGTTTTTGTACCTCTGTAAACAGTTCTGACTATTGATATGTTGGCAAAGTACAAGGTAGTTTCTTACAGTTTCCTCGTTATTATATGCCATTATACCATCCATGTTCAGTTTTGGTAATGTGGTCAGTTTGACCTGCTAAAATGTGATAAAGACTTGGATGACAAATAGTGTTTTACTGGTGGATATTAGGGGGAAAAAAGGGGGCATTATTTGTGGCATTACTTTTATCTTTTAACTGAGCAAGAAGTCAATTATCAGTATGATAGTCACAGTATATGTAAGGATGTACCTTAACAATAGTTAGATTAAGATTTTCTAAGAAAAACAAGAGGTTAATCTTGCTGTGTTATCTAGGGAGGAACTGAGTCACCTGAGTCTTCTTTTTCATAAAATGCAAAGCGTGATGATTTTAAAATTTAGTGAATGTTAGTGAAATCTAAAAAAGAATACTAATTTTAATCCACAAATTATTCAACCATGTAGAGCCTGAAACTTCACCTTTTCCAAAGGAGAACAATGACATTATTTTTATAATCAGCAATGGTCATATAAAACTGTATTGTACCACAGCACTGAGACCAAGCTATAAATTCTCAAGTTGTAAAAACTACAGTAATACCTTTCAGTAATGTTAAAGATGGTATAATACATTTCCGCCCAGTTCTTTTTTCTTCCTTTAGTCTGTTTTTAATGCTGTTCTTTAATGGGTCTTGTAAATGGATCTGCATTTGAACTAAAAAAACTGCCCCCACCTGAATGCAATAGCTGACCTGGATCCAGTGGTGGTATGTAGTGATTGTGCAGGATCTCTGATTTAACCCTCGTATCTTGCAGTCACTACAGGTGCCTTTGAGAAAGTTAGATTGTATTAAGTAGGAGTGTTTGTAACGACAGAGTTTTGTCAGATTCCAGCTCGAGACACTTCTGAGACATTGAGCTTCTGAAATACTGAGTATTTTTAACTTCAATGTTAAGTCTGTGCCTCCGTTTGCCTCAGAGGAAGCTGCATATCTGTGGTGGATAAAATGATTTCTAGTGGTATAAAACAATAGCAAAGTTTTCAATACCTTTTTTTTAAAGAGTTTTAAAAATGCTGTGATGTTTGCTCAGTAGCATTCCGTATCACCATATCAGCATGCGATAGCGCAGCTCTTGTAATGTTAATTTGGTCATCCACATCATAAACAGTTTTGCAGGCTAGTCAGAATAGCAGGGTCAAAGCTGTGCAATGTGGTTTTGGCAGCCCTTCCGCTGTTTCTTCATGCTTGTGCTTTTTGTAAAAAGGTATCTGTTAACCCTGAAAAAATACGCTAACCGATAAGTAAAACTGAACTTGTTGTGGCTTGGCTACCTTAGTTACTATTGTGAATAACCTTCCTATGTTTGTGTTTGCAAGAGTGGTTTTCCACTCAGGAGGGTTACTGAGTCACCTTCACAGCCTGTGCACCTTCTCTCTTTCTTTCTCTGCAACAACCATGGCTTTGAAAAGACAGCTCGGTGCTGGGGCACCATAGCAGTAGAAAAACCCGTCACCACCAGTGATTTCCTGCTGGTGAGTAAATGTTATTGCAGAGCTGGAGATTAGGAAATGAAAAGAAAAGTTAAGGACCAGGAGATCTCCCGTGAGCAAAGCATTTATCTGAACAGCCTGGAGTGTTTATCTGCTGCTTTTTTTTTTTTTTTTTTTTTTTCCTTCTTCTGGTAGAAGAGTGAAGAATAGGTACCGAGTTCCAAAGCACTGACTCATGGGGCCACAATGAAGCATTAGGATACAGCCATTTCCTACCTTTGTTTGAAATCAACCGAGTAGCCCTGGCGGATGCCGGGGGCCGGGGGGCGGGGGGGGGCAGCAGGGCTTGGTGGAAGGAAATGCTTTTCGTCTTTATGGAGCAGGGAGTGCTGTTCAGCATGGCATGGCATGGCATGGCGTGCGGCAAGAGCGGCGTGAGACGCTTGGCCCTGTGTTGCTGTGTGCCGTGGGCCACCCCAGGCTCCGTCCCAGGTGATTAACGCGCACTTCATTCAGGAAAAGTGCTCGCCAGGTAGTTAGAGAAGCGCAGCTAATGACTTGTGAGAGCGCTGCCTGCTTCCACCGCATCTTCCCGAGGCCCTTTCACAGCTATAAATAAAATGTCCCCAACACTTCTTTGACTCGGAGAAGTATCGCTACGGCAAGATGAAATTAAGCACAGAGAAAAAGTATCCGTCTTGCCTGAAGTGATGCTGCGGATTCTCTGGCTGAACTGAACATAGGTTGTAAGAGTTTGGGCTCCTATTTTTCTGCTCTGACTACTTAACTCCACTTAATTTTGGGTGTCATAATATCAGAAAAGACAGCACATTTGCATGTAGTGAGAATGAATGCCTTGAAAAAATCCCAACTCCCAGGGTAAGTAAAGCAACGAAGCAATAGAATAAGGAATGGGAGTACTGAAAGAAAAACAAGGGCAACTGGACACTTTTGTAGTCGTCCTGTATTTATCTTTAGCCTTGAAATTCATTGAGACTCTTTGCAGTATTTTTTTCTGGGTTCTTCTGTAAATTACTCTTGGAACCTTTAATTTATCAACACTAGACACAATTTTAAATTTTTTTTTTTAAACTCCTTTTAATCTGCATTGTTTAATGATTTTATTTACATCTCAGAGGCAAAGTTTTTATTGGTGATTTACCATTCTCTTCTTAAATATTGCCTTACTAGCATCTGCAATCAGTGTGAGTGAACACATTAAAAAGCAAAAAAAAAATAATAAAAAAGTATAATCCTGGATACTCTCCAAAGAGGGGTTAGGAAGCGACGTACGGACAAATGCTCCTGCTTGGAACAAAATAGAAAATGGTCCCTGGTTCATGTGGTTGTCTGTGTGTGTGTTTTTAGTTTTTGTTAAGCCAAAATTAAACACAGTAGAGTTCACTGTTTGCTAATCACCATGTGTTTACTTTCCCTTCCAAAATTGAAGTTGCCAACCAATACATTTCCTACCCAGTGCTATGAATCTGTCCAAATAAACATGGGAAGTAGTAAAACAATGACACTATATGAAAATACATCCTCATTCATTAAACAGAGTCCAAAAATTTTTGTGGAACTTAGCAGTAACAGAGAAATGTGCATCCTATGGCCTCTTTAGCATATGAAAAAATAATAACGTCATGAACAATATTCTCCAGAAAAACATTTACCCTGTTGAATTACAGAGATGGACATTGATTCTTTTATATTATGCTCCCTCTGTAATCCCTGTGGACTGGCCCATTTTGGGTATCTCATGGTTTTACATTAATCAGGAAGGTAAGCATCTTGCAGAGAACAAATAATCAATTCTAACTACCATCTCGATCATTAAAGGTTACCAGTGTGTCTTTCAAAGTGAAATTTAAAAGGCCTTCTCTCACAGATTACAGAAGCAACAGCAGAGATGTTAGATGCAAAATTAGGTAATGTCTTTTGCTTGTATGACCAACTAATGTCGGGAGAAACAGTCCTGTAAGTGTAACAGAAAAGAAGCTGTACCCAAACAGCTGTCCATCTCTTCTGACCTGCAGAATTCACTTAATTCACAAAATTTTTGGTCTGTGGCAGAACTTAATGCTGATGCCAGTAGATGGCTTGCACGTGAGTCAAAAGTAGCATTAAGCCTCAGTGTTGGGCTATCTCTGAGCTGGAGAGAGGAAGATGACTTTTTTCAACACCTCACGCTGTTACACACATTGGGTGGCAAATAAACAGCTACGAAAAATGCACGGGAGCATTTCCATATGTGATATGAAGACTAACAATCCTAGTTCCTAAGAGCATAATGGTTTTAATACATTTTAGATTTCACCCAAAGGAAGAGTCGGCCTCTCAGGAGTGCATCAGCCTTCAATGCTTGTGGTTTAGGGGAAAGTGGGTTTCTATATGAATCATTTACACAGCTATCTGCTGTGGTTACCTATCCAGGGAGTGGGATGGAACTACATACAGTCAACAGTGGACCTCAGCAGAAGGTACCTGGTATGTGTAAAACTTCATGGGGACTCGTATTTTTAAGGCCCCTTGTTCTTGAGATCCAGTCCTGAAAGCGCAGGACATTCTGCCCTGGGGACGCTTCTTGATTGTCCTTGGCAGCAAGTCAAACAACTGCCTTTTTCTTCCAGCAAACCACCTACTTGTTCTTTAGATATGATTTTTTGAACCCTGTCCAAAGCATGATACATTTTAAGTGTCCACACTTAAATCTTACAACTTGCCATGGGAGTTGATAGCCTGGGACTGTCTGATGGTAACAACTACAGCATTCCCACCCGTCTATGGGGTTTTCTTTGACGAGCCTATGGCAGCTGGAGTTACCCCTTCCATTGATATTTCCTTTGTTTTTTAAATTTTATATTAGTATTTATGAGCTTGAATGCTAAGAAAAATGTTACTCTTACACTTGTGAGCACATCCATTACAGTGAGGTATGGTGCACAACTGTCCTGTTAGTCTGCAGCCATGCAAGCTGAAACAAAACCAGCAAGAGATGTGAACTTCTTGCAGTCCTCTCTGACTGGGAGGCTGTAGCTTTAAAGTTGACCAAGGACATAAAAGCCCATAAAAGAAGCCCATAAAAGAAGCCCAAGCAGAAACGCTTGCCCGAGCCATGCTTAGGGCCTCTTTACCTTCATCTAGCTGATACATTTCTCAGAAGGTGAACTTGGAGAGACTGAGGTTTCAGATCTGAATAAGCAGATTGGTACACAAAATGCAACTTGCTGGATATTATTTCGATTGTTTGGATAATTTAGAAAATTAGGTAAACATGGTACTGACAGCTGGAAAGCACTGGGCTTTGTCAGATGGGCAAGGATCTTTCACCTCATGCAAGACAATCTTAAGGTATTCAAAAACGGTTAGGGAATTTCTGTTGTTGTTGTTTATTTTTCCCCCAGCAAGGAATGCTTAAATCAGCTGAACAATTAGGACTGTCACTTTTTCATCTCTGCTGAAGGAGCTGTGTGGATAGGTGATGTCTGCGAGTGTGTGAGGGCAGCAAAAGCATTAAGTGTGTCTGTGATTTATCTTGAAGATTAAATAAGGATTTTAAAGTATTTTTATTCATAATTCAATTCACAATTTTCCATTAGAAGAAGTAAAAGTCCGAGGTCAAGAAAAATGTGAACAATATCTTGAAGACATTTGATAGAAACAAAGCCGTTCCCCAAAGCTGCCCCTTAGCCAACCCGCTTCCTTTATATTTGAAAAATGTGAAGAAATGACAACTGGTATCAAAATTTAATCCTACTGGGCACTGTGCAAAACCAGCACAGACATAATATCTGCCCTAAGGAGTTTATGGTCTACTTCAAGGCTTGATGCCAGGAGAGGGTGTAGCAACCAGTGAGAACAAGGAAGAGGTAGTAGTTCTAGGAACTTGTGACTATCCTGTCTTGCTAGATAAACACTCTGCTCAGTGTCAGCATCATTTGGGGAGGTTAAAATGCAAACAAAAACACTGGTGCATTTGGTAATCTTGGCTAGTCATCTGTCTTGTGACAGGCTTGGTGAATTTATGAGATACAGCTACTGTCAGCTTTATTTCTCAGATTTTATTGTATTGGCTTGTGGGCAGGAGGATTTGGGCCTTGATTATTAACTACTTGTTTAATGGCCAGCCGACTGTTGATATGCCCACTTCTGCAGAGAAGCCACGCTGACATGCATCTTGAGAACACTTTTTTCCAAAAGATGATTGTTTGGTTTAAAGTTAGCAGTTCAGGGTTTTCTTCTTCCCTTGCATTTGTGAATAACAGAAATACTTTCCCCGTGTGAACATTTCAGTCACTGGGAATCAACTAGGAAGTGAATGTACAGTGTATCCGAAACAGATAAACCAGCTCCGTGGGTACAGGATGCTGCGTTCTTCAGCTGCTTTCACAAACTCCCCTTTTCCTCAGCGCCTTTTTCTAGCAGAGGAGGCAGATTCTGCGGGCAGATCATGAACAGATAGTCACCATTTCAGGAAGGCATTCTCTCTACTGGGCATCCTTAAGCACATTCTCGGAGCTCATAGAAACTGAGTTGGAACACCTGCTTAGATGTCCTGAGCGGGGAGGAATGGCATGCAGTCAGAGGAGCCCTTAAACAAAGGCCATGATTTCTGTGTGAAAGTGTGTAAAATGGTAAGATAGAATTGTGCTATGACCACAGGAATTTTATCATATCAGATGGGATCAGTGGCCCAGGATCCTGTTCTTAGCACTTGGTGCAGCACCCCGTGTTTGATAGCAGCCAGTGGAATGTGCAAGAAACCCATTAATTGACAGTTACAGAATAACCTGCCCATAGGGGAAGTAGCTTTCTAAGCTCAGGCAATTAGTGGTTTTCTTTTGCCCTTTAGCAGGAGTTTGTATACTTTGTCTTTAGTGAGCAAGCAGTTTAGTTTGCTGAATAAGAGTTTTGACTTGGCTGCAGAAAACTTTGTAATTGTGTTGTGCTGCTACTTTCAGAGCTTGCACTTTGCTGATCTGTCTGCCACTCATAGGTACAATTTAAATGGAAAAGGGCAAGTGGAGAAAGCTCAAAGCAGAAAGGCAACATGTACTTTAGTGAAACATCAACAGTAAAATCTGTATAATTTACCCTTTTTTGAGCCGCTTTTAAGTCTTTTGGCAAAAATGTGCATCTTGGTTTTGATGCAGTGATATATGTGTGTTACAAAGTAACACAGCATATATTTTATTGAAAGATAGTAAGCTTTTGATATAGTAAATTTTAGAGATGTAGAAGACACATTATGTACATATTCGAATTCTTCTTACTAGCTTGTAATACTAGTCAGTAAAGGAGACTAACACTTTCATTACCTAACTCTCTTTTTATCAGATGTCTCACTAAAATGCACATCTCAAATATGCCTACTTCTGCAAATGTACTCTGGTTTGGCAAAGGCAGTGTTGTGCCACTCCTTTGGGAAAAGATGCAGCAGTGCTAACTGTCTCGTGAATGCAAAGATTTTCCTGAAATTTAGACTAAATAGTCCATTTTTTTTTTCTTAGACTCTCAGATTATTTACACTATGTTGTATGATGTGCCCCATGGTTTTACTCTTTGAACTCTCCGTCTCTGTTGACAACCATCAACTGGCCTTCCAACCCCACAGCTGCAGCCCCGTTCCTGGGCCTAAAACTTTCAGATTGCTTGTAATTTACATTAAAATTTATAGCTACATCACTCTTATTGTCAAACATTTTTCAAGACCAAGAAGAAAAACCATTTCTAGTTACCCGCAGAATTAAAAAGCTGGTACTTGTTGAGTGTTTTGAGGGGACAATGGCGAATGCAGAGTTAAACAAGTGACCAGTTTATGTTGAACTGAACATTCAGTGTTGCTGGATCCTTAATCCCTAAACAGATGGTTTACCACAGTCTCATTGTAGTCCAGAAGTACCTCTTGTATGAGAAAATGCAGTCATGCAGAAACAGTACAAACACTATTGACTTGCCTACTGCTTGTCACTGCTCCTTCTTTTCTTTCTTCCTCCTTTTTTCTTCCTATTTTTTTTTAACAGGATACGATGTTAGTTTAACTTTTATGCCCATAATGCCTTTTGCCCTTTACCTAGGATTTCTGTTTTGCTTCTAAATTAAATTAATATGGTGGATATGATGGATCTCAAAGGCCTTCATTATGAACTGCTTATGAACTCATTTTCAAATAGGACTGTTTTGTTATTATCAGAGGAGACTTCTTTTGCTTCACATAGCTTTTCACATCATGGCATTTCAAATTCCTTAAGTCCTGTAATACTATATTTTGTGAACAAGAGAGAGAAGAAAAAAGAGAGATTTTAGTTCCTGCTTTTGTTAACCCATTCTTGTTTTGGGCTGAAAAAGAAAGGGGTTTTGTTACTCAAAGCTGAAGATCTGCCAGCTTTTAAAGTATTCCTTTTTCTATGAGGGAGATTAAGTTGGCATTTTATGCAAGTTATCTAGTATGCACCTTCGTGTCTTGTCAGAAGGCATATAATTACTGCATTTCACCATCAGCAATCATTCTTAAGTTAAAACCTACTATAAACCTCTCATTAGTAAAAATAAGACAATGAGAGTAGGACGTACACCTTCAAAAAGAGAACCAACTGTTAAGGGAGTTAATCTTTTCATTGCACAATAGATAAAGAATAAATAATTTTCACTTAGGGCTTTTCTTTTACATGCAATCAAAATAGTTTGTGATAACAGATCTAGTGCCAAGGGTTTCATAAACACAGGGTTTTATTCAGATAGGGTTGATCTTCCTGCTGTGCTGCATTCAAATGAGGTAGTTTTTTTAAGTGTGTAAGGCTGGGTCAAATCTTCCTTGCAGCCTTGCTGCACAACGGTAGGGCAGATTTTGATGCTGCTTGTGTTACAGAGGGTGGAGAGTCATCACGAGCAGCTCTGCACCACCTATTTACGACCTCAGCCAGGATAAAGACTCTTTTCTGGATAAGGAGAAGAGTGTGGCCAGACCACATTTTCTCTAAAAAGCTTTGGCCTGGAGTGTAGCCCTAGGGCATGAGGCTGACACCAGCCCTGAGAGTGGTTGTTGGCAAGTGTGAGATTATTTTGTGCCAGGCAGAGACCTGATGTGTCTTCCAGTCTTGCCTCCTATGTAAAACCATGTTCTCTTCCTATCCAGCTCCATCAGGTCAAACAATGAAGAGCTAACAAACCGGATTTTTTTTTTTTTTTTTTTTTTTTTCTTGCTTTCAAGGCTTTCCTGAGTTAGGAGAGAAACCTGAAAAATTTTCAGTTTGCCATCTTCCAGAGTGAGTTTCACTGAAAATGAAAATATACCTAAGATACCCTCCATGTCATGTCAACATTTTAAGTGGCATTTTCCTGTGAAAGGTCTACTGGGGGATCGTTGGCACCTGTGTTTGGTACCAGTGTTTAGCGGGCTGCTACACCCAGTTGATGAATTTTCAGTTTTAAAAGGGAAAGCAGAGAAGAAGATAAAAAAGGAAGGGAGGGAAGGAAACACGGAGGGAGTGAGAAAGGTTGCAGAGCCGGGACACTGGAAGAAGGAAGTGAGGACTGAGCTGTGTTCATGACTAGTGCACCATTGCACATGAAAAAGTCTGTGCCATCCAAATTCTGCTTATGGAGTCATTGTATGAGATTTATCTCCAGGAAGTATTTTATCTTGCTATTGGAATTCACTCAAAATTTGTGCTCAGTGTATGCAAAGTGGAGGAAGGTCAGCTAAGTCTCTTGTCAGTGTGCTGGCATGGTAGTGTCATCAGGAGAAAAAAGTGATGAAAAGAGTAAAAAAAAGGTTCAGGTGAGATTTTCAAAACTGGTTGTTGATCTTAAAAGTAAAACTATGGGAATGCAGCCTGGTCAACAGAGAATGCTTTTCAGAGCCCTGCTGTTGTGCCATGTGATGGGAAGGCTAAATACGCCTGAATATTCAGGAAACAGGTTTTCTGAATAAGAAGACCCAGTTTTGCACAGCTGCTTTGCAAGGTTTACATACATGACTCACAATAGAAGAACACAGCCAACCAAATTTCAGTTAATTTTTCAAATCCTTTTAGTGCCAGAGATAACGTGTTACCTATAAAAACACTGCATTTCAAAATAAAAATTAGCAGAAAGATAACATTCTGTTGTTGGAGCAGGGTACTAAAAGTTAGCCGTGCTGAATTCTTCCCCCGCCTCCTCCAAAAGCAGCTGAAAAATCTATTAATCAAGGTTTTTTTTTCACATTATTACCAATAGGATTGAACCATGGTAAAACTAATTTCTAAGAAACCTGCAATTGTATAATATCAATTATAATAATGATGAAAGATTCTAACTAAATTAGTTCTTCCAGAAGCTATCCACTAGAAGTTAAAGCGAGAGCCAAACCACAAACTCTTTTTTTCCCCTTTGAAAGATTTAGATGTCAGATGGAATGCTTTCCAAAACAAGGATGTGCTTGAGGGGATAAATAAGAAAAGTAATCTTGTTAACCAAAATAAGTAGAATTCAAAATTACTTTTGGAGTTTTCCCTTTCCTATTGAGAAATAACAATAGAAGGGGAAATGTGCTTAAACTAAAATTTAGTTGAGATGTAAAATACATTTGCCTTTTCAGGGTCTGCTTTGCTTCCAGTTGCCGAGTAGGAGCCTTCTCTGAAGTTGCCTAGTTTTATTCTTTCAAAGGTAGTGTGATTTGCTACTTCTACAAGGACTCTTAGACAACAGAGTGCACATAAAGTTAGTTCCTTCAGATGTGTGTGGTACACATCCTAGAGTCATGTAGCACTTCACAGAGAGAAATATCAAATAAAACCAACAACATTCCACTACTGACTTTTCTCCAGGCTGTTTGAGCCTAATTACTGTAACTAGTACGAAGTGCAAATATCACTTCAGCATGATGGGCCACCTTTGTTCTCAGGTACAATTAGACTACAGCTTGTACAGAAATCAGGTACTCGGATTGCATGGTCACCTGTTAACTGGCTCACTGCTTTTCCAGGAGGTTTAAATCCCCAACTGTTACATAAACCAGCATCAACTTGCCTGCTAAATGTGGGCACTTATATTTGGGATTCATACAAAATCTGGGAAGCAGTTATTTCTTACACCATATTTATGAATAATGACAAGACACTGCCAGCTGGTGTGTGTAAAGTTGTCTAGACCAATCTAAGAGCAGTATGTTTTTGCATCTTTTCTTATGGCAGCTTTGAGGGCCAAGGAGGCAGACTGGATAATTTTCCAGTGACTGCTAAATGACCTCAAGCTCTACTAGAAGTAATGCCTGCAAACTCTGCAGCTTTGGCTGCTGTGACAGAAATATTAAAAAAAAAAGAAAAAAAAAGTTGGAAGGGTATCAGCACTTACTCGTTAGGACAAATGCTGCCTGAGAGAAAAGGGAAGTTTTCTACCTAGGTCTAATATTTCATAATTTTGCAAAGTGAAAGTTTTGAGTCGTCATCAGAAGTATGTAATGCTGCTCACTCTTTGAAACAGTATCATGTGTTAACATTTGTAATGATCTAGTGGGGTAGGCAGTTCTATCTGCAGTATGCTTTACAGTGTTCCCAAGTCAAAGATTGCATGTAGGCATTTATTAAGTTTATTTTTCTTTTTAAACCACATTTAGAGACATCTTTTGACATGCATTTCTTTTGTACACACTGAATTGTAGATGGCTACACAGTTGTATGACATAACTTGTTTTTTTCCCTCCCTGTGATTTTTTGTTAGAAGAGAGCTGTCCTGCAATAAACATCTAACACTCAAGCTGTTTGTAGTAAGGGTGAAAACTCTAACCAAACATACTGGATACTGAAGGGGCGATGTGTGGGGATTTAGAAAAGAAAGGAAAAAAAATGAGGCGGGGGGGAGGGGGATGAATAAGAATGTTTTAGGAAAGGAAAAGTTTTCCACAATAGAAAGGAGGAAGAGAAAGGCAGATGAATCATAATGAAAAGTTAATTTTATTCAGAGACAACCCATTTACCCCATGAGGCATTCTTGCTTTCACTTGGTATAAACTCCATCTCTAGAAGAGAAGATACCAGCTTACACCAGGATCAACACAAATTATTTATGACTCTTTAATTCTTCTTAATAAAAATCACCTGTAGATTTATTGGGAGTATGATTTTCTTTATGCATGGCAACTACTCAATTAATGCTGAAAAAATCTCTTACAGTTTGTCTTTGTAAGCAGAAATGTTTGGTAATGGTTGCAAATACAACTCATAAATCTGTGAATATCATACAGCAAGTTCCCCTGAGTGATCCCTAGAACCGTCCTAAATACTATTATCTTTAAAAAATAGTGTAGTTAGGTAAAAGCACTAAAGGTAGTATGGGCACAGTTCTTACTAATAGTTCACCACTTTGAGAACTTACCTCACTCTCTTTTCATTTTTTTTTGTATTACAGTGTGTTCACATCTAACAAATGCACTCATTTAAAGAAAATTGAGTTCAACCATGTGTAATAAAAAGAAATAATTCTATTGATCTTATAAAGTCTCAAAAGAGAGGTAAATTTGAAAATGTTGTCTGTTATAGTTTCCATCTATTGCTCCATTGTGCCACAATATTGTAGAAGAGGGAGATCAGTGCATGAGTTTGTTTACCATTTTCTTTTACACCTGGATGCAATGAGATGCTGTGGCGAAGATTGTGATTCTCAGAAGGCATCTAGACAAACTGTGACTCATTAGACATTCCTGAAGCATGGTGAAATGGAAAAGTCAATGGAGTACTGTAATAGCTGGGTATAAGTTATGCAAGGACAGTTAAGAGTATAGTGTTGAGGGATTAACATTATGTGATAGAAATTCCATTTAATTAACTAGATGATGCCATTCCTACTATAGTGGTATCTGTAGAGAAATGAATCCCAAATCAGCACGCATGTTTAGAACTATAAAGACAAGAGCAAAGTAAAGAGGAGAACTTCCGTTTCTTTTTGGAAATGAATGAACCTGTATTTGACACTGAGGAAATAGCCCCATATCAGTTGCGATGAATACCTGCATACATCTCCAGGAGATTTTTTGGGAAGGACAGTTTAATCTCCTGCTAAGACTCTGCTTTTCATGTTGAACCATCAGTAGGTGTTAGGGTGATTCTGTCAATGAAAAGATGGAGGCTGCAGATTCCCTCCTGTGCTGCTCTGTATCCCTGCCATTCCTCCTTCTCAGGCCTGCTTAACGTCTGGCTTTTCATCAGGGCTCTCAGCTTCATGGCCTTTTTTCTCTTGTGGAGACTTCAGCTTTCTTGGCTGGTCACCAGCATAGATGGATCTTGCTACAACTTCCTCCTGTGCCAGTTGACAAAATGTCATTTGCAGTTTTTGCTCTCTCTTCTCCTAGGAAAAAAAGAGTGAACATCAAGGCCCTCCAAAATGAGAGAAGGGTTGGAGGGAGATGATAGCTTCCAGTAGTCTCTGCTCTCCTTCTCCTTCACCATTCACTGCAGCCAAGGAGAGGCACAGAGGAATGGGGGAGTCAGAGAAAGGATGGCATAATTCAGCTGATTGGAGAAGGATGGGTTTGCACAGGCGTTCGTGTAGACATTTCGGTTTGGTGTCATTATTACTGGAGATAGCGCAAAGCTCTGGTCAAGTTCTCAGGGCTGGCAGTCTAAGGAAAGTATAACCCTGCCCCATTTTGCTTCTGAATTGAGCTGCAGTTAAGGAAGAGTGCTCCGCATTGCTCCATCCTGCAGTTTTAGACTGCTGCTCTTTGGGAATAAGGCAGGCCTATACCAGTGTTGGTAAGTGGTGCACTAGGCCGTCAGCTGGTGTTGAAGACTCTGGTTGCTCTCCTGACTGACATCAGTCGTGTCTTGGGCATGCAGTGTTAATCTTGTACTTGCCAGGAATGGCTATCAAAACTGGAAGTGACTAAGTAGATTAAATTTTAGCAAAATAATCCTGTCTGTTGTCTGTGCCCAGGCCACACCTTAAAAAGTCTCATCTGTAAAAGAGATTATATTCAACTAGTGCAGGCTGTTCTCAAGTCATCTGTGACTTTCTCTTCGTGGAGTTGATCTCAGAGCAGTAAAACAAGAATGACATCATATTTCTATAATATAAAAAGTATTGCAGAAACAAAATAGAAATGCATTTTTCCTTTGTTAGGGAAACAAGTCTGTACTATTTAATACAGGATCTTTTCCTACTACTATTTTGAATAAGCTGGTGGTTGTTATCCATGTTAAGACAAGAGGACTTGACCCACTAATCATGTTCTTGTGCGACTATTCCAGAATTCCAAACTTCTGACAGCAATCACTAAATAAATAATAATTAATCCCCCCTCAAGAAGAACCTTTTGAGAAAGTTCTCTTTTGTTTTCAGCACAGATTAAGAGTCTTCACTCTTTTTTTTGCCTAACACTGAAAAATAAACTCAGGCAAAATAAAGCCAAACAGCAAAAAGCCCAAATGGGACTGATCTAAGCCCCAAGGGACTGATCCTTAGAGTGGTGTGAATGATCACCTGGAACTGTGTAATGGTGGGAGACATGACCTTCCATATGTGTCTCTGATGTTATTAGGAAGGAAAGATTACTTAGAGCGCACAACTGGTGTGTTCCATCTTGGAAAACAAATTGCTGATCTGGAGTAAGCAAAAACTGCCTAGAGTCATGTTATGAGATCTCTATCCTCTGTCATAGGATTCTATCCCTGCGAATTGTGGGGCTGGATATCCTAATGGAATATGGTATTTTTGGGAAGATGAACATGTCCTGTGGTATCAGCTGATCTTTTCCAGAACTCAAGTGGGGCTGATTTTCAAAAACGTCTTCCACAGGAAATCTCTTACTCCCACTCAAGGTGAATGCTGGCAGGAAAGATGTTTCAGTTGAGAATCAAAAGCAATTTGACTATTCTTTCTTAAGAGCCCCCAAACTTGAAACAATTCATTTTAGATACATGTATCATGTCCAGCTTAAATTCGCAATGCAGTGTCTGTCATATATGGTATTTTTTTCTCCAATTGCAAGGCTGACAGATCTGTTGTTACGATTTGCAGATTGTTTTCTGTAAGAAACTTAATTTTTTGGAAAGCTGGGATAGAATATCTTACTTCCTGCTTAAATTATTCCATTGGGCTTCAATATTACTACTCACAAGTTAGATGTGTATTCAACAGTATGGATTTATTAGGTTAGGCTTATAAACTGTGGCGTCTGTGAGTCGTATGCAGCTAAAAAAGCATATCTCAGAGATGGCTGACATTCAGTTGTGTGTGAAATGCAATTCTTGGGCCAAACTTTGCACTTGGCTACATAAATCTGCATTAGCTCTAATGAAGTCTGTAGAATTATTCCTAGTTTACCTTGGAGTCATCGAGAGATGCCATTCACTGCATAGATTTAAGTACACATTTATGGTTCTAAACATTTTTCGGACCATGAGATTTATTTATTAGCTGTTTTAATATCACTATGCCTTTTCTTAGTTTCCATCCCCAGCCAACGGAAAATTTCTAGATAACCAGGTTGCATGGTGTACTTTGGATCAGAAAGGTGTGATCCTGAGTGAACGTGTTTCATATAATGTAAACGGATTGTGTACACTTCAGGGCACCTAAATGAGTTTTTGAAAACTATGCATTGAACTTGAAAGTTTTAGGTTGTCTTTGATACAGAAATATGTCATTCCTGGTTATGGAGGAAATGGTTGGTTCCCAGTGGCAGCTAGATCAATAGGAATTTCATAGAGTTGTGTCATTTATTTTGTAAGCTGCTTTTGTAGCGAGTGCTGTTGGGTTTCACCCTTGGCCTCAACAACCCGTCTGTTTCACTACTTGGCGTCCTCTGAAGACACTGCTAATTTTAACACATTTTGTGGTTTTGTAATGTGGCAAATTCCCACTAGGTGCTAGACAAACAACTTCTGCATTTGTGATTTAAGCCACACTTGAGCTGGGGCTGTCAGAGGTAAAAGATTAATACATCATTCCAGCTGATTAGTTGGTTGTCCCTCCCAAATCCTTCAGGGATGTTTTCACACTGGAAATTTTATGTAACTTTTAAGTTTCAAATTTGAAATTGTCCTCAAAATACCCAAAACTATTATTACAGCATCAGTGAACAGTCTGTGGCATTTTAATTGTTTTGCTAAGGAGTGCACAGATTTTTGTTCCACAAGTTGTTTTTCATTTGCTGTTCCTTAAAAAAACCTCTTTAATATGCTGTTTTTTCAGAATATGTTTTTAATTTTAAAGTACATGTTGATGCTTAATGATAAGGCAAGAGGAAAGACTGGCCACACCTTAAGGAAAAAGCTCTAATCCTACAGCCTACACACTCTCTCACTTGGAAAATCTTGGATGGTTCTCAGAATATTCAACACCATTCAAATTTGCCTTTTCCTCTGAAAAGGATGCAAAACACTAAATCCCTTCTCCAAAACGGAATGTTTGTAATGTCATGAAAAGGGAGAACAGATGGTATCATAAAGCTTAAGGGGAAAGTATAGCACTTTAATTCAAATTGTTTGACAGAGCTAAAGACAGCCACTTAGTTACCAATTGCTGAAGTTATTTATGCTCCTTTGTGTAAAAGAATAAAACAAGAAAATTAGAATGTTTTGTACATTTCAGAGAGAAAAGGGTAAGATAAGGCAAAACGGTACTTTATTTGCATATGTTATTTGCTAATAGTAATGCCCAAAATGTGATTGATCTTATTAAGCAGCCTTACAGAATCATTAGCATAAGTGAAAACTGATTGTATAATTTTTGGTTTCACAGTGGGCAAGTTTACCCTGATATAGTGTGAAAGCTTACTAGGAAATATGCAAAGCTTCATAATTTGGAATCTTTTGCCATTTTCCTTCCACTTTTAACTAAATTAGTTTTGCAGTGCATCAGGATTTAGTGATTCAGTGATTCAGTGCATTAACTTATCCCCATACTGCTTTGATTGAGCAGCAAAGCATCCATTACCAATGCCATATCCAAAGTGACGTTTCCATACAGACTGCCTGCTGTTTCATTCATAACCACAAAGCAGTCTGAAATGACTTTACTTCTTTTTACAACTTGCAAGGAGTTAATGGACTGTGCTGGCCCCCTGCCAAAACCTTTAAGAAACTTTATTAATGTGTTATGAGGCTGGGACACCATAGTGTGGGATTTTATTGGTTATTCATTTTAATGAATAAAAATATGTATGCACAATTAAAACCATGTTTTCAAGCAATTGCCTTCTAGTAAATGTTAAGTCTTTGACAATGATATTCGTAATGTTTGCTAATCACATTTTTGTCTTTTTCTTTTCACAATGTAAAACTTTGCACTGCAAGAATATTAAATTTGTATTGTGAATGTTCCCTTCAGCACAGGCCCCACCTTTAGCCCAGAGAATACTCTTTTCTGATGCAGAACAAGAAGCATTGAAAGCTTCTGGTTGGACTTTACTGTGTCCCTACAAATGAGCCATTGAAGAAGATGATGAGAAAGACTATGAAGACTATATTGCTGTGGAGATGTAGGCGGTCTGTACACAGCGCATAATATAAGAAGAGCTAATGTAATGCAACTAGCTTCAAAATTAATGCCAGAAGTCAGCTGCTGGTAGGCCAGTTGTCTGTTGTGATTTCAGTGTTATTTTGCAAACAATCTTCTCAACAGGCAATGGAATTAATTTCTGTTGTACTTTTTGAAAATTCAGAATTTACTTAGACAGCAAAGTAGATAAGACTAGGCAAAACTCTCAGCAGTTTCTAGTGCCTGGGAACAAGACCAGAGGTGGTTCACTGCATAAAGGCATGAAGTCTTTTTAAAAGAAAGTAGTTTCCTTATTTTCCTTCCACTATTCAAAAATAAAAATAATGTTGTAGAGTCAGTGTTCACTGAGAAGCCTCCTAATTTTTAGTCCCTGGGTGCTTTTCTCTAAAACTGGTAGATAACTATCAGAGAAAAAAATAATCATAGCTTTAATGAAGATAACAACAGGAAGCAGAGAAAGAAATGTGGAAGTGAAATCAGTAGGTGATGGAATGAAGAGTTAGTAGCCAAGCAGAAAGCTTAAAATAAAAATGCCTAGAGGCTTTATTTGCAAAATAAAGATTTGGGGTTTTATTTTACACATACATATGTGCACAGGTGCTGCATGAGTATCAATACAGCCTATGTTTAGCATCTTTCTAAATTTAGATAAGCCCTTCAATATGTGAGTGTTTAAGACATTAGCCTCATTTGATGCAGAATATGAACAAAGGATTACAAGAAGTTACACTGCACATGGCCCAGAGAGCAAAGAAATAATTGTATGACATCTTGACTTTTGAGCATCTATCTATGCACTTTGTCTTTTGCATACAACTTTTGTATATTTTAGGCAAGATGCATTATAGATCGTTAGATATGCAGAATAAATAAATAAATAAATAAAATAAATTTATGCAAGAAATAGAATTAACTTGTGATAACTTTTGCGTTGTCATTTTTGAGAATCACGTACACATTTCAGTTTTCTCTTACAACGTATTTTTATGGAATTTAGATCTAGCCATTAGCTAAGGAATGTGAGGAAGAAGGAGGTCTTAGTCACAACACTTCTGTGAAGCTGAAACATCTATAGTGATGCTCCTGTTAAAAGAAATCCTTTAATTTTTCCTGTCTTGAAAATTCTCATCAAAAGGAAGAGAACATAGAAGTAACTGTCAATAAGAAAAATTATACCTTCTTCCCTCTTTCCTTTGAATACTTAAGAAGCCCAAGTGCCAGGGCCAGTGAAAATGTAAGCCAATTCATAGGGACCTTTCTAAATACACAAATGGAACTGCTAAGATACAAGGATGTTTCCCAAAGCATTAAAATTACATCCATGAATATAATGGAATTTTTAAATATGATTCACAGTCATTTGAGGCCTGGAAGAGTTAAAATTTGTTCACTTCATTTTTAGCAAACCTGTTGGCAGTAGCATGTGGAACCTGAGGACTGGGGATGGGATCTCATTTTCTTACTGCTTACAGCACCACAGTGCTGAGTTACATGCAAATATATATACTAGTCTTTATCCCAGGCTGCTGGCCTGGTATCAGACCAGTCAGATACAGTGAGACATTGGAATTTGAGCTTGAGAAGTCTGTTCTTATTCGTCTGTTTTTTGTCTTCAATAAATGAAGAGAAAAGTATTCCCGAGCAGGTTTAATATTTATTTCAATCCAGCTAAGTACAAAGGGAAAGTTTTTGGGATTCCCTGTAAACTTCCACAGGGGAAAATGGTGTGTATTTGTCTAGTGTTGTAACTTTAAGTGCCGTGTTAACCCAGCGAGGAGGAGAAATGGGGAATAGGTAGATAGTTATTCTTAAAATACACACATAAGTCTGAAAGGAAGAAGAGTGGCATGATATTCATAGAATGAAGCTTCATCTGTAGAGACTGTAAGCAGTAGATAAGATTGAGAAGATGACATAAGTTCGTGAGGATAATGTTTTACATACAGGAGATTAACCATGGCAGATTCTTGGGAAAACAGAGGTGACAAAGATGTCCTTGTGTATATCTGACTGATTAAATATTTTGCACATAATCCCTTGCTAGGTTTTGTCTTTTTTTTTTGTTTTCCTTTTTGTAGAGAGCAGTTTAAAGGTGCACTTATTAAATATTAATAGAAGAGAGACCAATTGAAATTGCATGCTGATGCAGTCCCCATGCTCTTTGGAACCTTAACCCTAGCTCACTGGTACTTTACAAGGACATCAGTGTTACATAGCTATAGCTATGTGACTTTCACCCTGATTACTAATTAAACAGAGGGTGAAAGTCACTTATTTCTGAAGCCTGTTGAGTGGACAGAGCTATCATAGTGAATGTCCTGTGTATTTACAGGAACAAAGATTTGCTTGATAGAGTAGAAAGGATTAAAAATGAAATAAAAGTAATATAAATAATTGACTGGGCTTGATCTGAAGTCTTCTGATGCAGCAGTGTGGCCATAGACAATAAGCAGTTCATGGAACAGCTGACTAGCATTTTCATAAGAAGCTCCTGTTCAGATGTTATTATATGATGATAGTTAATAGGGAGGCTTAGGACAGTAAATAGAAAGGGACAGCACCCACAAGACAAGCTTTGTTTTCACTTAGTGTTTGTAAGGTTGCGATTCTTCTACTAATGGACTATTTTCTTCTGGTGTGGACACTTCCTATTTTCTTTCTTAATTCCAAGCGATGATAAAATGTCTGTTGTTTTTCAAAGGAAATTCAGTGGAAATATCATGATACACCCAAATGTCACATATTATCACCCAAACTGCCAGGTCTACCTGAGGTTCCTGAGAAACTATTCAGTGAGCAGTAAGAAAACAGTGGTCTCAATGAAGGCTCAAAATGCTACTGCTTCAGTCATGGTCGGATATGATTACAGCACAGTAAGCATGCCCAAGGAATCTTTCCATTTATATTTGGTCTGACAATTGGCACAGAGAAAGAATACTCTCCCTTTATTATTCAGGCCCAGGACAGAATAGCTAAGTTTTCCTAGTTCTGGCCAAGGGTGTGATAGCTTGGTGAGGACGTCCCTCTCAAATCAAATGAGGAGAGTCTGGCACAGCAGAAGCTTGAGAGGTGTGAAAGGGTTTTGTACATTTTGCCGGTTTGTTTGGGAAAGGGAGAGATTTTATTTGGAAGTGAGCAAATACAATCAGTGCGAAGAAGGTATCGGGTGTCTGGGACTTTGCTCATCCCTTGCAACCGAAGGCAGAATAGCTGTGCTTTGCAGCAGTCCCAGCGCGTGTTCTCCTGGCACAGGGGTAGTGTGTGACGATGTATGCATGATTTAAAACAATAAAATTAAGCTTCCCTTCAGGAAATCCCTCCTCCCTCCTTTTTTCCCAGTTATGGGATACTGGGAGCAGTCTGTTTGCCTTCCCACCCATCGCCGTGCACGGCGTTCTGCTGAGCCTGGTGGGACCAACCTGTGGTACCAGGTCCCGTGCCTGTCCGGAAACCCAGCTCCTTGCCTCATTTAAAACCATCACAGGGTTTTAAAACCAGCTTTGGCTTTTGCCCTTCACACAGGACGACACTAGGTCGACGACATTTCAGGATAACTGTTTGGCAGCCATTTTAGATACTGCCTGCGCTGAGAGCACTCTGGCTGCCAAAAATTGCAGACACTCTGTGCCAAAACACTCTTGGCAGTAGAGATAAACTTTGCAGAGATACACAGTCCAGAAATATCTTATAATTACAAAGCACAGGGGGCAGAATGTTTTTACAATACAGCTGTGCTAATGTAAACATTTAATTTGGCAGCCTTCTCCACCCACTTTTCAATTAACCGGGTTTATGCAGATACTTTAGGTCTGCAATAAACTTTATTGCTACTTCTCTTAGAGTACAGTTTATGAAACACAGATTTGAAGTATTTTGGGGGCTTTCTATCCATTTAGCAAGGCACATTGAAAATGTTAGGCTGTCATAAAGGGAAGTGTCAATTCCTGTTTTAAAATGCCTTAGCTCTGGCTTCACTAAAAGCCTTTACTTTAAAAGTATATATTAATTGGGGCCTGTCTCCTTTGGTTTCTCCCAAAGCAAGTAACAGGATATTAATAGAAAGAAATGAAATCACTTAAAGAGCTACAAAAGGACATTTGTGCTGGTGATCATTAGAAAAGACAAATGTTCCCGGCATTGCAGAATGGTGCTACAGAGAACAGCTCTAAACAGCAGTTCTTACAAATATAATTGCAATAATTGTGTGATAGCTGCAGTAATTGTTCTTATAGAGTAAAAGAAAAATAATTTCCAATCACAAATGTTATTCAGCCTTAGATGGCAAAAGCAGCCAAAGATCCTTTCCTGCAAACTTCAGAATGCTGGAGGTTACAGTATTTTATAATGAGATGAGTTAATTGACTTTGTGGAACTGGTTAATGTTTTATAATGTAAGAATACATATTAGATAATATCTTTCCACTCACTATCAAATACATTAAAGTAACTCTCTCTAATTCCTTTTGCATTTTTGTGGGAATAAAAAGCTTCAGCATGACTTTGAAAGGCCAAAATGGCGAGTCCTCGCAGCCAGGAGCTTCCCAATCTTGTGAGGGGTCACACACCATCGGAGGGACCGTCCCTCATATGGGGGCCCCATATTCAGGGTCTAGGCAAAAAGAGTCAGCATAGTCACAGAATTAGTTTAACATGTTCTCCAGGGATGACAGACTTCAGGATTCAAAGGATCAGTTCAGGAAAGATTGCATTTTTTTTTTTTTTTGAAAGTATGTTAAGACTTCTTTAGTCATGAAACTTGGACTAGCATCCAAGAAACTGCTGTCCTGTCTGCTTTCATTTTGGCATTTGTATTTCCAGGCCGAGCCACTCTGTGCTGTTGATAATGATGCAGTAGCAGCAGCAGAGAAAAGGCTGCTGGTGTCCCATGGCAGTCTAGATGGTGGTCTCTGCCCCACAGTGCGTTCAGCTTTGGTTTGCGTGTGTGGGGCCAGGAGGTGGTGGCATGGGGCAGGATGATGACTGGTAAAGGGCACCAAAGTGTCTTGATGTGTGTTTTCAGCTGATGTGCAGAAACTTCTTGAGGACTGGGTGAAGGATTTTTACTTTAAACTTCCAATAAGGGAAGGAAAGATATGGAAGTAGACACAAGTGACAATGTTTGTGAGCACTGCTGAAGGCATAGTTTACCAGGTTTTTAAATGGGTGCGTAATGGCCCAAAAGCAAGGGGCTGAAATTATCTACTTCAGTGTATAATGAATTCCAGAAAGTTTGATTCTAAATGTTGAGTGAAAGGACACCAGAAAAACAAGAGCTTCTTCCAGTTGATTTGCTCATTCCTAATTTTCATTGAAGTGAATTAAACTTTAATGCTGCTTTTTTAAAAAGCATATTTACTTTTTTATGATAGAAATCAATTAAGTGTGATTAGGTTAGTATGTACTAAAGCATAACAACAGAGATATATTAAAAAGCTAATTGAAGAAGGTCAGCAAAAGCAGATGTTAAAGCACTAACAACATAAGCTAGGGTCTAGTTATAAGGATAATTCTGTCTTTGTAACCTACTGGGTTATAAAGATTGGTATTGAGGGAGGGAATATAGTTTATGGATGGGACTGCAGGAATTCAGAATAACTTCTTGTCCTTCATGATCACTAGACAGTTTCTTAGACTTAGGCTCCTATTGCAGGAAGTGATAATTACTTTTAATTGATTCCTTATTCTTTCTACCAATCAATCAATAAATCAATTTTGCTGATAAATTGGAATTATCTAGCTGCTTTTCTTAAGCACTGTTCCCTTAATTAGGAGCACAGTTATTCAGCACTGTTGCTGTGATAAGAGTGTAAGAACAGCAGAGAACAGAGTGCTTTTAGGAGTAAACTGAAACTTTTTAATATACTTTGGCCATTTCATGAGCAATACAAATTCAGTTTGGTGGTGAAGGACCTCATGAGAGAGATCTTTATTCACTCCTTGATTTGGCCACAGAAGTGTGTGAGAATGCTGATCGTGACCTGTAGGCAGAATCAGCATTTAAAAAAATAATGCTTTGTAGTTCATTGGTGTTCCTTAAAATAAAAAGGATTGTCAAGGTAGTAAAAGCCTGGCCACAGGAATGAGAGATCTGAAAGGCAGAAGTGAGAAATGCATTCTACTCCTATAAAGAGATTATCAGTCACCTTTGACAACACCAATTTAGTTGATAAACTAAATAACGATCCATATAAATTGTAATCCCCTCCTCTCTTTACAGCAGTACTTTACTTTACAGCAGTACTGGTGATACTTGGAAAGGAAACAGCTCTTGTGTTTTGTCCATCAATAAACCTCCTAAACAGCTGGGTTTGGGACAAAGCTGTTTTGTACCCCCCTGGGAGAGCACAGTCCCTGTGAAGCTGCTGAGGATCTCCTATGTGTAAGTCAACCTCCAGGTCCACTGGGGAGCCAGGCCTTCCTGGAGAGTGGAGCAACATGCACCATGCTCTGCAAGGAACCCTTTGAAATTTGAGGTCCACTGTAAGTGCGATGAGCCTTAACTAACTGACGGAGGAAACACCTTCAGTGTTCCTCCATCCATCCACACTGGCAGTGCCAATGTCTCGGGGGGTTCCCACCTCTGCCTTTGTGTCCATGAGCACCACTGCTGCGCCGCCCCTACTGGCAGCCCGCAGAGCACAGTGCTGCATGTGAGCTACCTGATCCTGCAGCTGGGATGGGAACCATACCCACAGCAAAGTCTCTCCATTCAGGGCCCTGGGAACATGCAGAGGTGGCTGACAGCTGCCTTTCCCAAAGCCCTTCTGTCATCCCAGATCACAGGTTTGAAGCTGGATGTTTACCTAATGTTTGAGCAGATGTTGGAAGTCAACTAGTCCTGCTCAACCAATGTGGCAAGAATTAAAACAGTATTTTCAAAGAGGTAAATGCGGTTTGGCACAATTGGCCGTGCACTGCGTATCCTGGGGGTGCTTGAAAGCTTGGATGCCCAGGAATGGGGGTTGGGGGCAGAAAATGAGAGTGTGCGGTGGGGATCCTCGGCTCTGGCATTATCTTAGAGGATTTTTTAGAAAGATATGTAAGCTCATACACATATAGTAGCAGCAATCTTTTAACCTGCCAGCCCTTAGATGCTGGTAACGATGCTGCGTCAGTTCCTTAGGAAACACATAAACAAGGACAAATGAAGCATTCCGCTGTACAGCAGAAGACAGTTTAAATAGATTAGGCTCTGGCATAGCACTTAAGTTTATCAGGCATTTAGTGTTTAGGATGTACAATACAGCCGTATGTGACTTGCCAACTATCTGGGCTTCCCCCACTGTTTCTGGTTTGGCAACGATACGGTTTTTCACCCTGTTGCAAAGCTGACTGCCAAGGAGACATGGCCAGCTTTCTGCTTCCTGTCTTCCTCTTTGTCCTGGCTTGGCCTGCACTCTGCCTGCCAAGTCACAGATGCCAAAAGCTTATACAAAAAGGTCAAACAACTAAGGCTTGAAATCACCTATGCCAACATTTGTATTTTCTTTCTATTCTTCTGTAGTTGGCTAAATGGAACGTACACAGCACATAGCTGAGAGAGGAGTACAGAGAAATTTTTGGCAATAGGAGTGTGTGGATTACAGTTTTGCAAACTGCTCGCAGAGGCAGTGAACACTGAGCATTTTAAGAAGAATTCTGAGCAAAGCTCAGTGAAATGTGAAATGCTAAAGATATATAATAACCATTTTATCCCTCTCCTCTCCCCTATCCAGTTTGGTTTTGCTTGCTTCAGCAGTTTTACTGTAGTTTGGAGTCAGCTTCTTTTGGAGTTTAGTACTACACTTCCTTGCAGTTGGATGTGCAGCTAAATTAACATATGTGACCATGTTGTATCTACTAAGAAAATTAAGCTTAAGGTAATATTTATAACTGGGAAGTTCTAATAAGTATGTAGCTGTTCAGAATCTGAACTTCATTAAGATAAATTTGAAAACTCCTGAATTGAATGGTGTTTTAAATTTTTTCCTCAGATTAATTTTTTTGTCTGATTTTGGTTCAGCTTCTCTCCATCTCATGAAACTGAAGCAGGAAAATATGTCTACCACTTCTCTTTCTGTAATGTTTCTTATTGTGACTATGGTATTCACCTAATGCTTTAATCTCCTTTTTTTTTTTTTACTAAACACTAAGGCTGATAATAGTAGCCATAAATGCAGCATGACTGTTGGCCATGAGTTGTAAAATTGCATGATTGTAGGGGAAGCCTTCTGTTCAGATGATTCATCAAAGCCCAGGATGCAAAGCACAGCTTCATATTTCAGTCAGTCTTCAAAAGAGACTATTCACTTTATTTATCGTCTGCTCAGCCTCTCCCTTACCTTGCACACCTTTAAAGAGAGGGTGTTTCTTTAAAGTAACAGCAACAGGCAAGTGAGAAAAGGGGAAGATTCTTTCAGCAACAAGTCCCTTCACAATAAGCAGCATTTGATTATATGTCTCTTATTCAGTTGAGCAAGAAACCTGTACAGTTCTTAGTGGTTTTAGTTTGTTTAACTGCAAGTGTTTTCCTGGACACTGAGAAGGTTGCAGGGTTGAGGAATATTCCCAGGCGTATGGTCGTGGCAGGAGGAAGGTAGAGAGAGATTGTGAAGAGAAGGCAGGGAAAAAGATTTGTCATTGGTTGTTTTGTTCATTCATACAGGTGGCTGCAAGTTACCTTATAGTAAATTGTTAACAATTTCATGTACAGTATTATTCCTAAAGTTAATTATAGACGTAGAACTTGGGTAAAAGGGCTGCCAATGTCACTAATGGAGTAACAGTGCACTTCCTAGAATCAAGCATTGCTTGTGGACAACCACTTCTAACTCCACACACACAAAGGCGCATACTCTGAATTCATTGCATACCGGTGAGTAATTCACTCACATGTGTGCCCTCTGCTCTTAGTAAAACAACAGAAGTATCCTCTGGAAATGTGGTTGTCAATTATTACTATTACTTTTCTATTCTGAAGATGCCTTGTCTGTCTCTGTCCTTCCAGCTGTGTTTCCCTGGGTTGCCATTTACACTCCGCTAAGCATATTTGCCCCCTAAGCAGAGAGCATTAGTAATGGAATGAGTTGAGTAGTCATGCAGCTTTGTTTCTTTTTTGGTGAATTCTTTGATGTTCTTCAGTGCCAGGGTGGGGATAGTCATTTTCTCAGGTACCTGAAACATCACTGCAGAGTTTTCACAGAGCTTGATTTTGTGGGGTGTTTCAGGAAGCGTTCTCCTGGGAATGCCTGAAATCAGCAAGATGATCTTGATTGCTGATGCTTCGCTTGTGACCTTGAAAATGACAAATCTGCCCTGCAGGAGGAAGGACTGTGGGTATGCTTATGTGTGATCAAGAACAAAATTCAGTTTTAAATATTGTTCCTTGCAGGCCATCAACCTTGAATTTGTTGCTAGCAGGGACTGAACATAGGTAGTCATCCAGTCCAAGGGTCTTCAGGCTATACAAGTTGTTAAAATCGGTCTGCAGTCCCTGTAGGAAGGAGATCATCATTCCTAAGAGGTACAAACTTCATTTTTACAGATTTCAAGACAGTAAGGAGTTTGTCATTTGGGCTAAGAATTTATCTTGGCTTTCTAGTGGTTTAAACCATTCCAGTCTTCATCATGAGTCTCCAAACAACATATTTCAACAGTCTGGGAGACCACCTGAATGAAGTATGGAAACACAGGAAAAGGTATTTTTTAACCCATAGTCCAGATATGTCAATTTACTGTGGTTCCCCCTACTAATCTCATGGAAAGATATGGTCCAGAGAATTTGCCTTATTCTGTCCCATAATCACCGCACTGTTTTTTTAATGCCTCATTGCTTAATAAATTTTATTTCCTAACATGATTTGTATTGTGTATGTTTAGCCGAGTCTTTTAAGTGCTGCAACATACTGATTACATTTTTTTCATCTGCTGATTATTAAAATGGACTTATGCTAATAAATTGAGGAAAGCAGCTATCATTTTGTTGGTGATACATGCATTTGCTCAGAGATATCCCTGTGATTGGCTGTAATTGACGTGAACTTAATGCTGTGCTGCGGTGTGTAGACTGAAATGGCATAGGTGAGAGCTGTGCAAAGCTACCCACACTTGCTGTGACTGAGCCAACTTGTGTATGGGAAACAGTGTAGGCTTGCAAGCTTGACAGTCTTCCTAGATTCATATTTTCTGGGCTGTCTCCTGTATACATAGACATACTGTCTAACAAACTGTGGTAACCTATAGACTAAACTTTGTATAAAGCTTTAGTTTTATTCTTATTGTCATGGCAATCTGTCTTCATGTGCTGTTTCCATCCCCTGAATACTTACATCATGCTGTTATCAATAGCTATGCATATGGAAGTGATTTGATTGTTCATTTGATTAAAATAGAAGAAAGAGGCCATACAGTAATGCTAGTGTTTCCTGAGGGGACACAGTGCTTTAAACTTAGAGCAGACAAACTGGCTTGATACGGAGCGTGCTTTAACTTTGTTACAGGAACTTAATTTTGAACAATTGTGAATGTAGGAAGGCTAATGCCAGAATCGCTTTGGAAAAACTGGCCCCAAAATGTGCTGGCATATTCTTGCTTTCTGGTGGTGGCTTTGCTGCTGGTGGAGCTCCCTGTTGCCTGCCCTGACGCTTCCTCACTCTGCTGCGGGTGGGTCACGCACCCTCTTCTGCTCCCACCCGTGGAAGTGCGTTGGTGCCAGGGCGCAGAAGAGCATCACGTGGAAAGCGTACATTGCCATGGGACAGTGTGAGGTTGGAGAGGGTTTGGGGAAAAGCTTGGGGCAGGCTTTCAGTCAGGCTTCTTGCCTTTGCTGTTATCCTGGGACTGGGGCCCCCCCTTTTTTTTTTTTTTTGTGTTGGTTTTCTTGGTTTGTCTCTTTGCAAGTGTGAGGTGTGACTAGTAGGCCCTCTGCAGCGCTTGCCTGTCAGTCACACCCACTGGGTGGAGAAACACAGCCCTAGGCCAAGGTGAATTTCATGAGAGAATTGGATTTTCTCATGTTCTTGCCGTTACTGATATCATAGCGCTGTCCTGAAAGGCTCTATTGTTGTTCGTGTTTCACTTTTAAATAGGCATTAAAGGGATACTGTTGGTTATTCAGATGTACAGCATCTCCTGGAAAACTGCTTGAAAACATAAAAGCATTTTGGGGCTTTGGAGATTTGCTTGCTATAACTGTTCATAAGAGTGAAGATTATTGTCTAGCTAGCCAATTGGTCTCATTTGCATGTCAATGCAAATTTTAGCAACTGCGTGGAAATCTGAACTACTGAAAGACCGGCTGATCTGAATGAAGTCTAGTCTTTGCATTGCACAGTTTTCCAAATTCACAGTAAGTTGCTCAAGCAGCACAGACAGATTGACTTTACACTGCTCTGAAGTGTTGGCAGCAACCACAATGAATGGAGGCTGGGCTAGAAAGGGAGCTGTAAGAATGTCTTTTCAGAAGCGAACAAGGTGTCTGTGTTTTTGTGGAAGACAGAGAGGGACAGGCAGAAGGGAGGAAGGTAAAGCAGAATCTGAGAAGTTCACAGGTTTCCATAAAAGTATTTTCATCTGCTTGAAATCAGTCATAGAAGAGTCTGCTGTAATTACAGTGCATACACCGAAACTCTTGTGCAGTGCACTGTGTCGCATCTAAGATCTTCAGGTCCAGGAAAAATACAGTGCAGAGCTGTGAAAGTGCTCGAATACACATAAGAAGATATTGAACGGAATCTCGAACCTGCTCTATGGGTGCACAGAGGGAAAATGATTAATATTGTTCCTGAAAGGCAGTGCAAGTATTAAGTTGCTGTTTTACCTATAATGTTTTTATAAAAATCTGAAATATTTCTGTAAGGAATGCTGTTGTGAAGGTGCTATTGTTTACATTTATTCCTGTCTTTTTCGGTAATGCACAAGAGAGTTAACATGTTTAACTCATTAGACTTTTCCCTCTACAAAGCTCCGAACATTGGTCTACAAGTAAGATAACCCTGAAGCTATATGCATTTATAATTTCACCACACACACGCACAGATACATGAATATACAAACTTATTAAAATGGAAAGGACTGTTTGGATTAAACGTTATCATATATCTTTAGCCAGCAAAAAGTTATTTTTTGTGTAAAAAAGGGCCTTTAATAAGAATATAACTCCTGTAGTTAAGTAGATGTGTTGAATTTCTAAAGTTACTCACTCTGGCTTCATGTCTTGGAGCTGTTGGGTGGTGCAATCCCTTTTACTCTCTGCCACAAACTGAAAGTTGAGCTTCTGTTGTATTTTCAGTAAACTTGTACAGGGCTTTTTAATCCGAAAGACTTTTTTTATAGCTGCAGACCAAATCAGATTTGATAGATTTCTCAAGGTCCTGCTGTGGTGGAACAGCGGTAAAGAAAATAAGCCTTAGAAACTCTGGATGGTTTAATAATGTTCAAGGCAGTAGCAAGTTACCAGATGCAGTAAGAATTTTGAGTTAGTTGGTTGGTGGTTGTTTTTTTGTGTACTTAATTAACACTCAATTTTTACTCATGCAAACCAAAAAAAAGTAAAAAGTAGTAAGCAATAAAAATAAAAGCCTTGGAATTTGAATCCATGCATCTGTTTTTTCAGATAAAAAATAGTATCCTTTTTCCAAGTATATAATACCCTTAGGTACTACAAGAACGTGTGCCAGCTTTAGTAAATAAATTGAAATGCAAAGAGCAAAAGCAAACCCTGCTGTATACCGAACCAAGCATATTTTAAAATCTTGATTGCAGAACTGCAGTTGGTATTGTACCTATGTCAGGGAATTTCACCTACGTAGATGATGCTAATACATTAGAAATTAGCCAAAAGTGAGGGATATGCTGACGTGTAATATACAGTGAAAATTACAGAAGTAAAAATTGGATGCTCCCATGTGATATCAGCCACAAAATGACAGAATTATGTTGGGAAGGCATAAATGAACATCAGGTAGGATTTAATATTTCTTTTAGAGCTTTTGACCAATATGACTGCAATGGTACTACTATTGCTAATAGAGAGATACGGAGTCTGTGGGAAAATGTTCTTTAAAATTGTGGATTTTTTTAAATTTGAAAGACGAGGTTTAAATCAGGACATATTTGGGTTTTTTTATTTTTTTGGTTACATGCTGTAAAAAAAATTCCTTGTATTTTTTGCAGAACATCCCTGCCCAAACACAAAACTTGGTTAGTCATACATTTCTGTAGGTTAGTCAGTTCTAAATTTCAAGTTCTGCTGTGGCACATCATAGGAGCAAGTACTGCTAATTTTTATCTACTGCGAAAGGTCAAAGTAGACAGAAAGTCAATGCATTGATCAGATTTTTTTTTATTACTGTTGCTTCAGTACTCTATACATCACTTCTTCTCATTATTTATTCATTACCAACTTGCATATGCTGGAATATTAACATGGTGGCTGAGAGCACACATGCTATTCCAGTCAAATGTATGAACCACTGGTATGAAAGGGTAGGGTGATTTTTCTCAGCCAGTTGTGCATTACCTACTTAGTGGCCACTGATAGATTTAGTCTTTCTTTCATCACTGTTAGTTTGTTTTGATAGTATGTGTGTGGGAATGTGGACAAAATGGTGCGTAATTTGTCTATGAATTTTTAATTACAGCAGATGGAATTAAATCGACTTTATAAAAAATACAGTAAATTGTGTGTAAATACTGCCATTTGAGACATTGCTCTCATAAACATTATCTATGATAAAAAATACGTAACTCAAGGATACACAGAACTATGACATTTCTTATGCCACATCACTGTTATATATAAGGAAATATCCCAGTGTTTAAAAACTGCACATAGCATCAACTGGCAATCTCAAGATAAGAAATTCTCGGCAGTATATAGGTAGCATTTGAAAAAACCCCAAACCAATCAACCAACCAATCAAAACCAAACCGTCACTCTTTGGGGTTTTTTCTTGATGTATTCCTTATATTTTATGCTAAAAGTCATGTTTTACCACCAGTCATAAACTTGAAATTAATTGAAATGAAAACACTGTTGTGGTAGCATTGTTGATCATAGTTCAAAATTAGGAGGTGCTTTAGCAAATCTTACAGTATTTAGAAACATTACAATGATGCTTAGGTGGTAAAATCATTAAGACTTTTCCCTCCTGTTTCAGAGAAAACATTACTTTTGTTTTGGACTCCTAAACACAGTTATACTGACTAGCTGAGGTATTACCTCATGCTGTTCTTAGCTGGTTTGAAGAAATACTAAACACTTCAGTGCTCTAGTTGGAGTTTCCATGATATATAAACCCCCAGCATTTTAGTATAATTGCTATTTATTTACCCCAATTAGTGTATAGTATGGTGGCATACTTAGCATTTTAGGAGATCTCTGTCTACAGAATAGTAGAGAGGCCTCATGAGCCTCTACTAATATTTGTAAAATACTTTGTGGGTTCTTTGTCAGGTGGTGTTTTAGTCTTGCAAAGCAGCATATGATTGTAACTTTTTAAAAGGCTGTAGAATCCAGCTTTTATTACTGTACGTTTTAATGGAGGATGCTATGCACTTTGAAGAAAAAATGCAGCCCTGTCCTACAATATTTGTTGAACTATGCTTTCTTTTCTACTTTTAAGTGCCTCATCCAAAGCTAGCTGGAGCTCTTTTCCATTGATTTTAACGACCTTTGGCTGAGACCCATACTGAATGAAGCTGATTTTTTTTCGTAGTCATGTCATCATTATCCCGTGTCTAAAACCAGTTGCCTTATGTATTTATTTCCCTGAACTCTTTTTGCTTTACTGCCCTAAAATGCAACAGAAAATGAAATCCTGACTGCACGGGAGTCAGTGGTAAAATTCACTTTGACTTCCATGAAACCAGGATTGGTGCAGAATTTCTTAGCAATATACATTGCATGGAGATGAGGGTCAACTTTGGTCTTTCACACCATAATGAAGTGGCCAGTTTGTTCATTGGCTGAAGGTATATGCATGCAAATTCCTATTCTTTACATGCAAATATAAACTTCTTCATTAATACAGTCTATCGTATAGTTTCTTTCTTCTCTAAACACCCAAATAAGTCTTTCACTGTGTTCTACCTTTTGCTTTTCATTTTCTAAAGAATCCGTAATAAAAGCCCTTTATAATACATACCTTAATGTAAAAGGTTTCTTGGTTTCCAAGAACAACTTCTGAATATTTCTGACTATAGCTAGTATCCACAGTATCTTCCAGATGGATGAAATTAAGCGTTCATATCTCATCCTTTCCTACTGAAACCAGTAAGCTTTGGAAAAAAACTTCATTCTTTCACATGCATCCACATGTGGCAAGATACCTATGTAAATCTCTTCTTAACGTACATGTCAAAAAAGAGCTCAGCTAATATTACGAAGTATGGGAAACATTTGTTTCAGGCCATGAAAAAGTATAACCCTTTTCTTAACTTAAAAATGTGTGTGTGTGAGTGTACACGTACATATATATATATATAATATGTATATATTCCATGCACAACTTATCTTATAACACAGCTGGGGAAAGTTGTTCAGTTTTCAAAATGAGCAACATATGGTCTTTATAAATTGTATAAGAAATATTTTGAATAAATAAGTGTTGTGATTTATTTTACATAAACAAATAAGGGAATTTAAATTAAAAAGATAAATCTGTGCACGGGACATAAAGCTGAAAAGCTGACTACGTTATTGCTATTTTCGTTCTGGTAAGTGCTTCTAGGTCCTTGAATTTCTTTCAACTATATAAAAACTGGATTTACTCCCAGAGCTCCACTTCTTAACTAGGGCAGTTTAAAAACTAAACAAGGGCTGAGTCAGTTAATTAATTTAAATGAGATTACAAATCAGAAACACATTACGTAATGTTGATTTAATTACCATTTTTTATTTACCTAATTAAAACACTCTGAAGAAAAGTTAACAGTCTCGACAATGGCCGGTTGGGTGACTTGGCAGCGGCAGATCGGAGCCGCCGATAAAAGGGGAGGCGAAGCGGGGAGCCCGCCATGACCTTGCTGTCCGCCCGCCTGGCTGGGATCTCCCCGTCCGGCCCCGAGCCTGGTGATGCCACCCGTGGCAGACCCCAACGTGTCCCGGGGGGGACGGAGGGGGCTTTTGGCCCAGAGGCGCGGGGGTTCCTCCCGGCCGTGCCTGCCGGCGGCAGGAGGGCTTGTCTGCTGCGGGAGGGCGCGGGGGAGCGCGGTGGAAGGGGACGGGGCGGTGGCTGAGGGGCTCTGGCCATGTCCCCACTCCAAAGCAAACAGGTTTCCAACAGGAATGAAAACAGAGCCCGGCTTCTGCCTGCCGGGTCGGCCGTCTCCTCGGCTGCAGCACCTCTGTGCCTGAGCCTCCAAGGCTTTTGCGAAATGGCAGGACTGCTTGGGCTAAAACCCGGCTGCCTGCCGGAGCTGACGGGCAACTCAGATAAGATAGCTTAGCTTTCCGGGGCCAGCAGTCACCTCCGCTCCTTGCTGCCTGTTTCAGATAGGTGAAGGTTAGACGGCAGCACCCTTTCAAGGTGGAGGAGCGCGGGTCACTGTTACAGTACCTCTTGGCTCCTGGTGTGGTATGTGGGTGCTGATGAAGCCTGCCCTGGTAGGATCAGCACGTCCAGCATTCAGAGTAGCTCCTGCCGCTGCTCTGTTCTCCCAAGAGGTCCCTCCTGGGGGCCTCCTGGGTGCAAACTAATGAAGGGAGCAAACCGCAGTGTGGATTACTTTCCAAAATGGAATTTGCACTTGAGGAGCTGAGGCTTTCTTGAGATTTGAATACACCTCATGTCGACAGCAACCAGGGCTGTTATTTCTGTGTCAGTTTAGGAGCCTTTGCACATAAAGTTCTTCGGTACGCTTACTCAAATCTGTGGACACCAGATCTGCAAGAGGATCAAAGCTAATGATATGTCTTCAGAACACTGGAGAATGGCACAGAGCCTGTGCAAGCTGAGCGACAAGGACTTCTTCCTTGCATGGCCAGCAGCGTTTGCCAGTGCAGTGCTGTCTGGGAGCCAATGCCACTGCCCCATGGCTTGCACCTAAATGCCTAAGTTCCTTTCTCTACACTGCTCGTTTACCACCAGCTAGATGAATACCAAGTGTGTTAAAAAACTTGTAGGGCTAGCACCTCATATACTTACCCAGTGCAATAGCATTGTATTAGATAGTAGTCTTGGTGAACACAGAGGAACTCCTGGCAGATAAGGAGTAGCAGAATGACATTTTTAAAAGAAGTCACTGTTTCTGTGTTGTGGAGGGCTTCAGCCTGGGTGTCCTGAACACATATTGCTAATAGAATGTATGTTGTTGGTAAAGGATATGAGGCTTCAACGTGCAAACATGTCTTTCTCGTGGTGAAGCCCTACTTGTTTTCTTGAGGCACTGCTTCCTCCTTGTGTGAACTGTAGTTCATATATCTAAAGGGATATAGAATCTTAGAATCATTTAGGTTGGAGAAGATCCTTAAGTTCACTGTGTCCAACCATAAACATAACAGTGCCAAGTCCACTACGAAACCATGTCCCCCACGTCTTTTAAATACCTCCAGGGATGGTGACTCATCCGCTTTCTTGGGCAGCCGGTTCCGGTGCTTGACAACACTTTCAGTGAAGAATTTTTTCCCAATATCCAATCTAAATCTCCTGTGGCCTAATTTGAGGCTGTTTCCTCACTTTACTTGGGAGAAGAGACTGACCCCCACTTCTAAGGCAGTTGAAGAGAGCCATAAGGTCTCCTCTCAGCCTCCTTTTCTCCAGACTAAACAATCGCAGTTCCCTCGGCTGCTCCTCACATGACTTGTTCTCTGCCAAAGAAAGTGGTGGGGATGAGCATTTTGTCATATTAAATCAGCCAAAATTTTCAGGGGGAGCATTTTCATTAAATGCAGTGGCCTATGAAAAAATGAAAAACAAATGCCCCCTCAAGTTAACATACCTCTGAAAACAAGGGTGACACTTGCACTGATTTAATTTCCATGTTTAAAGCATCATTTCAGCATATACTTAATATAGGCAAACACTTTCAGCTTGTTTACATCATGAACAAACTGTTGTGTCACTAGAGCTGGTGTTAATAAAATTGTACAGTAGTTCAAGATCAGTAGGTATAGAAATGGCATACAGTGAAAGACATTGCATTTGCAAAATGAAATCATTAAAAGTATTTGGGAAGCTTATAAATCTAATCAGTTACTTTGTCAAGGTAAAATAATGTAGTTAATAGGAAGTAAGTATGTAGTAAAATTAGGAAAATAGTAATTAACAGTAATGATTTAAAGTACACAGGCAATTTTTTTTTTTTTAATGGATTTTTGCTGATCACGTTATTGTCTTTGAAGAAGAGGGAGACATCTTGCTTGTTTTGTTGCCATGAATGTTTTCCTAGCATGACTATGTTCTGACAGTCTTTGGAAGATGAAGTGTTGATTTGGAAAGTCTTTTCCCCTCAAGGACAGCCCAGCAGTGGAGCTGGGGCCCAGAGAAGTTGGGCCATCTCCATCCTTGAGGGGTTTCATGCTCTGACTTTGTAAAGCCCTGAGCAGCCAAGTTTGATCCCACGGCTGAACCTGTGCTGGGCAGAGGCTGGGGCTGGAGGCTTCCCCAGATCCCCACCAGACTGGGGTGTCCTGTGATCCTATGATTTTTCATAACACAACCATTTGCTTCAAATTTGTAATGTTAGGGGGCAATGTAATCCTGAAGGATGACAGTTTGGGGAGGCAGTTTTGATTCTTGTTAATGGTAGTGACTGTCAGTTGTCAAGTCATATGCTGTATAGGTACATGAAGGTTTGAACAACATTAAACGGGTACTTACATGGTGCCACATCTCTCTGGTCCTTTATCCTCCCCCATACTCAAATCATGGACTATCAAAGGACAAGGGTGTGTTTACATGCTGGTGAATGATTAAATTAGTGGCTGTCAGCTGAGATTAACTGAGCCCAAAGGCTGTCTCCTAGCCTGTGGCAAATGAAAAGTGAAATGTGTTCATTGAAAACACTGCAGAAGTTTATTTGATTAGTGTGACACCTGTGAAGAATCTACTTATTTCTAAGATGTGGCTCAAGAAAGTATTTTTTCTTTTGACAGATTCTGCCTCTATTTGTTATATGGGCATGTTATAACATTATGTTATAACGTGCCTCAATGTTATCCTAATTTAGAGAGCCTTAAAAGCAAAATTCCTTATATGGTATGGGGCATAAAGGAGATATAGCATAACTTACTTTTTAAAGACAGTATCCTTTCTTGTCAGCTGAAAAATGAAAGGTTAGACTATTGAGGTGAGCAATTCAAAAAATCCCTCAGGAAGCTAGTGAACAGCAGTGTGACTTTCTTGGCTTTGCTGGGGTGTGCGCCTTTCCTGCTGCTGCTTGTCAAAGACATGGTGGTTCAATAGGAGAGAGCATCTCTCTCTCCTCATCCCTCACTGGATGGCACACCGTCGGCTTTCTCATGCCCCGCTGCTTTATGAAGCCAAGGGAGATGTGTCATGGCACCACCTTTCTCCTAGTCTACATCAGGGGAAATGGATGTTTTCTTCTCACCAGCATCAGGTCCCAGCAGTCAGTTTTACTTAACCGTGGCTGCAGTGAGATTTGCCTGCAATCATAAGATGCTCGTTGGGATTGACCTCTAGAAATGAAAACATGGGAAATATTTCATTGTGAAATATACCAGCTTCTTGACTCATCCTTTCATACCGTCTTCTAAAAGAAAGAGTAATTTGAGATAGACTTTGAATGTTCTTGTGGAAGCCACGCTGAATCACCATAAATTATACATAAAGTGTATCAGGGTTACATGAATATCTGCCAGGTATCTACTCTATAGAGTAAAGGCTGGCTTGAACCATTCTCATGTAAACTGTCCATCCATAGGGCAATAACATATGAAGGCATTAGCCACTGAGTGTTGGAGCAGTCAGCACCAAGAAGAGGAGAGCAGAAGATATGCTCACTGTAGTTGGAGGGGCATATGAAAGCATTTCTGTGGAAATGATTTGTGTAGGTGAGTTTTTGCTCTGTAGCAAATAAGGATAAGTAGGTCTGAGATCTGTGTGGTAAAATTTTTTCAAGAAAAGCACATTAACAGTCAAATTTGAGAAGGAAGTTTTTAAAACAAACAAACAAACAAACCCAAAGAAAAAGAATAAACTAAGGGAACATACAGTTGGGAACTACCTAAACGACGATGTTGAAGATTTCAGTTTCATCACATTTACATGATGGGGTTTTATTTGCTACTAGGTATATAGCTTTGCTTGCAACTTCTAGCTTAGGAAGTATTTTTTTTTAATGTGCATAGAATTATTTGGTGGAAAATTGAATGCAAAGCCAGCTAGACAGACAATGAGTCTGGTTTATGTCTTTCTCCATCACACACTGGAAGAAAAGCCTGCAATTTTTAAACCCGGGGCTCATGTTGTTAATGATCTTGTGCAGATGAAGACAAAGAAAGATTTAAAGTGTCTTAAGATGTCTTTTGCTTCCTTAGTTTCTGTGGCTTTCCAAAAATGCCTCCTACTCCCTCTTTTAGAAGAGCATTGCTCCAATGTCTCTTTTCATTCAATGTTCTGCTTATAAATTAAGTTATTCATATAATTTATTCCTATAATGATCACAGATCTCTTGTACTTTGCAAGGCTGTTTGCATCCAATCAAATCAGGAAAGTGCTTTATAATTACTGACAATGATAAGAGAATTGGATTGTCACAGACCGTCTTAGGTCTGGGTCCTTCATCCTGAGAATGAGACACTTCTGTTTGCTTTAAGTGCAGAGTTACATCGGCTGGTACATACAGAATACAGTTCTCTGCTCTCTCAACTGCTTTCAGTGAAGAGCTAGAGAAGTTGCTTCTCTTATTCAGCTTACAATAATTCTTTACTTTCTCAAGATCATTGAGATGCTGCTGGCCAATATGTTAGTAGCATCTACTCCTTAAAACACTATGTGAGAATAAATCTGTAAAAATCGTGATTAGTAAGTAGTTAATATAAAACAAAAATAAGTCTGGTAAATTATAATAACTAGTCAACTGTTTATCCCTATAACTGGAAAATTCCTTTCTAGTTTATCTAACTATAATATGATAACAAATTGTTTAAACTGCCATCAGTCTTTAACCGCTGGTTCCAGAGAGTGGCCATGTTGACAATGAGAATGTAGGAGTAAAGGCAAATTGCTGTGCAAGAGCTAGAAAATTTTCTTCACTTTGTGCATCTTTATAGTGAATTTTATCAGGACAAAACTTCAAAGGCTATCCTCTGGTAGACCTCATTAATCCAGTTTCAAATCTCTGCGCTCCCCAAGCTTTATTGGGTGCATCTGCTACCAAATTGACACTTCATTTAGCCACACTTCTGCAGTAGTTTTACGCTTGAACCTTTGTGCTGTAAAATTAATCCTCTCTGATATTATCTCTCTGATAATCTTAGTTTAAATAATAATACTATCGATTTGCAGAAGCAGAGAATGTCTGTTGGAAGAATATTAAAGTTCACTCCCTGCAGGGTGACCCTCCCCATTGTAACACAGGGAAAAGGGCGTTTGTCCGTATACGGGTTCATTTGAAAAGCACTTTATTTTTGCATTTCTTGTAGCTGATTGAGTTTTCAAATTAACTTGATTTGATTTTTTTGAAGGGATGTGCTCTATCTTATCATGAAAAGAAACAGGCATGCTGAATGGCCACATAATTGTGCTGTACACTGGGACTCTTCAGAGTACTTGGATGCACAAACTTGGATGTGTAGGCTGTGGCCAGGGGGCCTGCCCTGCGTTCTTGCTACCCAGGGTTGAAGAAGATGGAGGAAATGTCATGTTAAATTGTTTATCCAATGTACTTTTTATTGTGTGCAGGATTGAGTTCATTCAGTATTGGAAAATTTAGTTGTGTTTTTAATACCATTTGAACTGGGTTTCCCATGTGCCTTGGTCTTCCAGTACTATGGTAGATCCCCAGATGCTTGTCTTCTGTGACAACTGGCATTCAGATGAATTCAGTAGAACTTGAACTGTGGAATGGTTTTCCATCTCAGATAATATCTTCTGTAGAGTCAAGCTTGTGTTAACTTAAACTGCTTGATAGACATGTGTCAAGCCATGTTTGCTAAGCTACATAACACGTGGTAACAGATCTCAATGAATTTCTTGTAGCAGCTGGAGAATCTTTCATTCTACGTTGCGGGCTACATTGGCTTTAAGAAGAAATGATGGGGATTGAAGGGCAAGGATTTGTTTATATGTACTTTACTCCTCTTCTATTTTTTTTTCTTTAATTTGGACACTGTAAGCACCAATGCATTACAGAGCTCTTGACTTCTCTCTGGGGTCCATTGGCAGTAGCAAGTTCTGTAGTGCTATGGTGCAATCTTTTGGTGGTCCTGTGCTACTAACAAGCACTGCTCCATTTTAAAAAGAGGATATTTTTTTATTCAGACTGGAAAACTACTGTGCTGCATTTTAAATACCTATATGCAGGAGAAAGGTTGAGCTTCATTTAATTTCATACTCTTTTTTTGTAAAATAATGCCTGTCATGTTTTACTTTGTTAATAACAATTTCTTGCAGTGGAGCAGGGTTTTGTTATATTATTCGTGTGGGAATACAGAAAAAGTAGGTAGTTTTAAAAGCAACTGCTTTTATGAATAAGGATATCATTATTATTTAGTGTGTTAAGATCAAATTGCATTCTCCTCTTGGTTCATTAGGTGAAAAGAACACTCTTTGAAGTCTACAGGGTTTGGGTTTTGTTAGTTTTTCTGTTACATAATCTTCATTTCACAGCAGCAATTCTCACAGACTAGGAACACAAAGCCTATATTGTATTAAAATAGACAGTCATATCTTCAGTGCAGTCCCGAGTCTGTTGAAGCAGTAGGCCTTTGTAGTTTAAGGAAAGGAAAAAGAAACTGGACTCATCAGTGCAAACGCCATTAGTTGCCTGATCCAGTATGTCTTTCTGGTCATTGCCTGAGAAGAAACTACTCTGCTTTGCTGATTATGCAATAGTATATTTGTGGGGTGGAGGGAAAAGGAATGAAAAGGTACCCTTATAGATGTGTTTACAACTTGAGTATTTACCTGAATGACTCTCTTGTCCTTATTCAGTGATCTATGAGTTCCTCTTATTAGGATCATTGCATCTTTCACAATGTTTCTGCTTCTGCATAAAACGGGTTACATATAGTGTGTTTGTTCAGTAATGCCTCCATGTAGAAAGTCAGGGAAATGACCTTTAGAGAACAAAGTTAAGTATTAGTTTAATGCTGAAGGAGGGTATTAAAAGGTTGTGAGATACTTTCAAAACAAATTAGTAAAACATTTCTTTCATTTCTTTATAGATTCTGGACAACCAGGAAGTCCAAGCCACAATGATCCTGCCAAGAATCCACCAGGTAAATATAAGTTCCAGAACATGTGCATCTAACATTGTTTGAGAACAAAGATACTACTGTTAATAGTTAAAGAGAGCATAATTGGTCAGCAACCTATTTTGCACTGGTAAGTACATATAATCAGGACAAGCTGTGATTATTTTAGTTTTTTTAAACTGGCAATGCCTCAGTTGTAGTTTCAACATTCATTTAATCAAATGAATTTTTCTTTCAGTACATGGTTTCTAGAATTTAATAAATGTGGATGGGCAAAGGAGGAATGAGACAAGATCCCAAATTACTTTCATAAAAGTCTTCAGATGCTGTGATTATTCTTTTATCTCAAACAAAACACAATAGACCTACCTGTAAATCCTGTGACCTAAGCCACCAGCTTTTTTACTTTTATTTTATACGTGCATTATAAAGTGCAAATGTGTTATTTTTTATATATTTTTTAGGTCATCTCAGAGCAACTTTTGAACATATTGTTAACAGGTTATGCTAGTGATATTTAGAATTATTTTGAGAGGCATGTCAATGTAAAGCCTTTCAAAGATTCTCTAAAAATTAGGATCAAACCCAGACTTTGCCATTCCACACTGTTTAGATCAAAGTTTTTCATATTTTTGTGGAGTTATCCTTCTAATCAATTGGGCTGTGCTGGTTGCTTTATGAATTTTATTGGGGTAAGAAAAACAGAATCACAGAATCACACAATGATATGGGGTTGGAAGGGACCTCTGGAGATCATCTTGTCCAAAACCCCTGCCAAAGCAGGTCCGCCTACAGCAGGTTGCACAGGAACGTGCCCAGGTGGGTTCTGAATGTCTCCAGAGACAGAGACTCCACCACCTCTCTGGGCAGCCTATTCCAGTGCTCTCAATGTAAAGAAGACGGAACTTCTTGTGTTCAAGTTTGTGCCGATTACCTCTTGTCCTGTCACTGGGCACCACTGAAAAAAGACTGGCCCCATCTTCTTGGCACCCACCTTTTTAGGACCCAAGTCCTTCAGCCTTTCCTTGTAAGAGAGATGTCCTAGTCCCCTAATGATCTTTTAGCCCTTTATTGTACCCTCTTCAGCAGTTCCCTGTCCTTGAACTGGGGAGAACAGAACTGGACACAGTACTCCACAGTGTGGAAAGTGTCAACAAGTGCGACAGACATACTATCACTTCTTAATGAGCTTTTAAGGAGTGACTCCTGCCGCCACCATCCTGCTGTGTCTTCTCATTTTGGCTCTCAGCAGAAGTGCCTATCTGAAATAAGCTGCAACTGACTCAGTTTGCTCTTTTTCTAAATGCAAAATGAACCACACTCTAACCAAGAAGTAATTGTGTGATGCTGGGCTGTTACATATACATGAATACTTTCTGGATCTGTCCAAATATTAGGGAAAACAGCCTGCTTTGTGGCTTTACAGTTTTGTACTATGCATACGGTCAAAGTATTCTCTACATGTGGTCAAATACGTTAGGTGTGTGTTGGATGTCAATACCCAAAAGAGGGAAAACCATCATAGATTGTTATACAAAAGGCCATATTCTAGTATAGAATTCTAGTATAGAATATGGCCTTTTGTATATTCCAATCTACAAACATAGACTCGAAGACTGCAGATATATTTTAGAGATATGAGGGCAAAGTCAACAAGGGAAAAAGTCAAATAGTGTCATAAGCTCTTTTTCAAGTCATTTTTTAATGTTTTTTTTTTTTTTCTTTTTGGCAAGGGATGTTGCAGGCTTGAAATCATTTTGGTTGGAGGCTTCAGTGCTGTTTCTCTCTAAACTGTGTGGGGCGTTGTGTAGGCGTGTATTTCTCTATTAAAGACGTGACATAAGTTATGTAGGATAGTGGTTAAAAAACCCAAACCAGAAAATTTACACCTAAAACAAGACTGAAAAAAATCCTCACAGATAACCACAGTTTTGTAAAACTTGAAGTGTTTATCTGTGGAGCATTTATTTTTGTTTTAGAATATCTCTGTGAGTGCAAGAAAAGGCAAATGCATTCATTACCCCTCATCATTTTGAAGGATTCTTTGTAGCCTCTGGGCTTGGGAAGCTGAAGGCAGAGTCTGGAAACTCACCTTCAATACGTTTCAAAATTCTGCTTTTAAAGTACCATTTAGGATTTGGAGTAGAAAGGTAGAAGTGTGTATTTTGCTAGTGAGGATCACATCCTCTGGTGAGTCCAGTTGCACCAACCTTCAGTCTCAGCCCCAGGCTACTTCAGCCGGGAGTAATCTTGCTGCCAGCAACAGAGCCTGGGAAGGCCAGTATACGAGCAGGCCAGTTACATACGCTTCCTTTTGGCAGCCTTGTGGGGCAAGAATCAGATGCCCCAATGTTTGACAAACTCCAGTGCCCCAGAAGGTATAGGGAGATAGAGGGCAGAGGAAATCTGTAGCTGGTTTCATCATGAAACGTTCTGCTTGAAATTTGAGCATAACACTTTCTCATGCTTTGGATCCACGGCTGGCAGTATTATTCCTTTATCTGCTGCCAAGTGGGGACAGAAAATGGAAGCTGTGCCTTGCTTCCCTTGAAACCCTTCATTTAAGCTGAGACAGAGGAATAATTGAATGTCATCTGTCTATTTGAGGGTACATGAACTTCTAGCATTGTTCATCCTCCCTGTGTGATACTGTCTTGGGGTTAAACTGGCAGGGAGAAAGCGTTGAGGTTTACAGGACTACAGGGTCTGTGCAGGAGAATGAGAGGGAGTTGCACTCCGCTCAGCTTGTGCTGCCCTGCTCTTTCTTATTATACTTCACATGAGTCTTTTTATTAGAACCAGGCAGTTGCTTTTGTCAGAGCCCCAGAGGATATCCACTCTGAGGTTTGTTTTCAGTCCCAGACCAGGAGCACATGGACTGGCAGTGCCAGGAGGGTTTGTTCTTCTATCATGTTTTGGTCTGATGCCTGTATGTCAAGGAGCCAGGGTGCTGGCAAGGGATAGGTGCTGTTAGGTTTTGGATGCCACTACCTTCACAAAGACATTGCCAAGGAAGAGGAGGTTGGAAACTGAGTGGTAGTTGGCAAGGCTGCTGGTGTGAAAAGTGGGGTTTTCTAGGTTTGGCTAGACTGTTGCATTCTTTAGGGTGTCTGGTAATTTGCTGTCTTAACCATGGAGGGAGGGCAATGTCATTTGCCAAACAAAAGAACATTAAGAGCACTTGCTGGAATTCTTTACAATATGTTCCTAAAAATACACTGAATACTTTGATAGCATAATACAGTATTAAGATAGTGTAGCTTGTGGTGAAAATGGTATGTAGCTTTTGTAGCAAGATCTAGGGATATCCTCCTCTAAGTTTTATTTTTCAATAACTTTCATCTGGTATATTTCTGAAGAATGAAACTTGCTTTTCTGAGAGCTGAGTTGTAAAGATTACTTCTCTGCAGGGATTAAGTAGGTTCCAGACAGATAGATGAGCTGAACTGAACTGAACTGAATTGAGAGAGGAGAAGAGTTTGAACATGTCTGTTGTCCACATCAGTCATTAAGTTCCTGGAATCTAAAACTTTTTGTTATGCTAGCACAGTGCTAACTATTAAAGTTTACGAGGTTTCAAAGAGAGAATGGACATGTTCATGGATCCGTTGAGGATGAGTGAACAGATAGCAGCACACCTGGATTAATTAGTTTTAAAACTAAAAATACTTGGGGCCTTGGACCTATCAGTCAAAAAACCCAACCCTACCCTATTTCTTACTATTCTGCTGGGCATCTGCTCAGGGCTACTGCTGAGGGCAGGCTATTGAAACAGACCTAGTGTGGCAGTTTCAGTGTAATGCTGTATTATTTGCTCTGTACAAGTCGCAGAGGTCTTTTGTATAGGTCAAGAAAATAAAAAAAAATAGCCTTGTATGTCTTGCAATACCTGCAAAGGTGTAGGAGGATACATACTGAAGACAGAGGGAGTGATCTTTCAGTAAGTTCATCTGTTGGGCATAAGAAAATTATGAGGGTGAGTAAAAAGAGAAAAGCTCACAGTATTGGCACCAGTCATAACAATTTGGTCTCCAGTGATACAATCCTTACTAGCCAGTTCTTCTGGTAGAGGATTTTCTGGGTTTTGTTCTCCTTTATTTTTCTTTCCCTTACTTACTGCCTGCTGACTATAACTGTTTGACATTAATAAGGTTACTTGCTACCTGCCACTGGTGTGAGGTTGCTGCTTGGCAGACTTGATTTATTTATACACCAGCATGTTAACACTACTGTGTCCGCTTGTTGCCATGTTGCTCAAATCTTTGAACACAGCCTTTTCAGGCTGCTAAAATAAGAGTCAGAAACAGCAATACTGATAGAGTAAAATGTTATCTTGATATGACAATAAGATAGGGTAGATAGCTGAATACAATTTGAGGAATAAAGGGAACTGGAAACCTGTGTGAGTGGATACCAGATCCTACTGGTGCTTCATCTTTTGTCTTCTGGATAGAGCTGAGAGGAGAGTAGTCTCTTCTTGAACACGTCCCTTCAAGATTTCAGAGCTATTCTTGTCCAGCATTGGGGAATACAAAAGATAAGATAACTTTTCAGAAGGTGCAGAGCAAACCTAACCACCCTGACACAGGCAGTTATGAACCTCATTGGCAAGGGAAGACAAGTGTGTGCAGATTTTTGCTTTTATCCAAGCAGTTGAGTTCAGAGGTTACTAGGGCTATGTTTCTTAGTAAGTGGGACCTACTAGATTTTTTTTTCCTGATAGAACTTACTCCACTTGGTCCAAATAATATTTTCATGTAAATTGTGCAGACTGTACATCAGTCAAGGCTGAATGAGGAACGCATATGACTCAGGTTTAAACATGTGCACTGATGAGTATTACGTTATTTATATGGGGTGACACAGTTTTAGACAGAGAGATTGAGAAACTGTTTCTCCACCTTTCATTGCTCCCCACTGTTTCCCTTCTTCTTTTCTCCACAGTAACCCATGATATGTTGTCACGGAATTTATCTAGTGATAAGATCCTCAATCTGAATGAGGCATATGTGAATTCCCAGCCCCAGCCTCACTGCTCTGGGATTGGTTCTCCCCCTGTATTTTCAAAAGAAATTTTATTCTGGGAACCATTTCCAAAGAAGACCTGAGTGAAATCACCTTTTTTTCTTTTTTTTTTTTTTTTTTTTTTCTCTAATTAAAGAAGGTGTTGCCAAAAAGCTTGCAACCAGCCTCACCTATCTCTCCATATGCAAATCTCTCTTGCAGCTGTGGAGCCCCAAAGGCTTTTTTGGGCTTTCATCTGGGCTAGCAGCCATAGGGAGAACATTCTTTTTGGATCAAGCCCTCAGAAATGTGTAATAAATTTGCCTATGTATGACTGTTTTAGATAGAAGTATTTCAGTTTTAAGTTTTAAAATGTGTAGTTTCAGAAGTAATCTCTGAAGAATAACATGGTTTCAACCTTTGCTCTCTGTTTAGAAATGCAATAAGCAAATGTCTTTGAGTTTTGAATGACTCAGAACACAGATGGTTTCATTATTTTCTGCTTTGCAAGTTACCCTCCTGTGGATGGGGAATTAGCCCCCTAATAAATAGGAATAGGAGAGAGATTCCCTGGCCACATCATTGTAAGCAGCTTTCCTTGTAGAAGCAGTGATGCCATAGTAGCAGTTTGAGGATTCAGATAGAATTGTACTTAAACAAATATATATTCACCTCGCTTTTTCGGCATGGGAGTGGATATTCTGAAATGCTTGCTGTTGCCCATATGCCTGCAGCTGTGCCATCTCAGATAGTGATCTTCAAATAAAACAGGGTTGGGTTTGGTCAGGGCTTGATTTTCTGTGTTCTCCCTTTCCCAAATGCTCTATGAATTAGTAATGCTAGTGATTGAGAGGTGATACTCTTCCTCCTCAGCCTCTCAGCCCTGAGCCAGTGTGCAGCTGTGCTATCTCAACAATCAGAAACCTGCACAAATTGCACGGCCCCTTTTTCCAAGAGGAAGAGTTTTTGCCTTGCAGGCTGCTTTGAAATTTGGTGTGGTAATTAATACTGGATTTCTTAGGATTACTTCTGAATTTTTGTTTGCACTGGCTATCCTTCTTTATGAACCTACTGTGTAAACAAATGATGCTGTGATCACATCTGAGGCCATGTTCACTTCTGATGCCATTGTGTTCAATGGTGAGCACAATGGTTTCTACTTCAAAGCGTGAAAAGAGCAAATAAAAAACGCTTTATGTTACTAGCTGAAATTCCAGAAACCTGCTTTGGAACTAGAAAATTCCTTTTTGGTACCTGGTAGTCGTACCTCATTTTAAGTCTTGGCTGTAGTCCTGAGACCCTCCGGAGCGGAAGGCAGTCTCCACTTCAGTGAGTTACTCGTTCCTGTTTTTGCTACATCTTGGGGCAGCACACTTCTTGGATTCCAGTGCATGGATTCCAGAGTCATTAGAACAGGTGTTTACTTCAAATTACACAGCATTGAAGGATATTATAGTTCCGTTTATTAACTTTACAGCATTGAAAATCTCATTTGTTTCTGAAAATGGCACAAGCAGCTTCTTAGTTCCTTTTTGTGCTAAAAAGTTGAATGGAGTCATGGTACCTTTTTGCAACATGTTTGTTTCCTGTCCCAGCTACAACATCGTTGCAACTTTCAGGAAAAAAAACAAAACATATGGTGGGTATGCCACAAGGCCAGAGACAATTGTGCAATAACCAAAATAGCCTCATTCTCTGGACAGACCTTAGTTCAACTGTTTCAAATGACATCATCACTGAAATCTTCTGTGTCACTCTTTGGCTTATATTATCCACCCTCAACTGCTTTTAAGAAATTCTGGTTCAGTGGGAGCCTGTGTCTGATAGTCTTTTAAAGATACTGGCTTCAAAATGCATGCAATAAGAAAACAAACTGCAAGTCTGCTGACTGTGTGTTGACTTACTATCAACAGTGTGAGACTAATTTTTCACTAGGAGTTCTGACTGTGAATAGTAGCTATATGCCACTAGGATCCCTGCTGAAATTAAAGAGCTTCCTGTAGAAGTTAGATATTGCAGAGAGCAGCAAGAACTGATCCTTAAAACGTCAGTTTTCAAAGACTCAAGCAAAAGAAGCTATACAATGAAATTACTTAATCTTTGATCATAGCAGTTTCAGAAGTCAAACAAACCTCTAGCAGCATCCAGAACATTACATTGCACAAGTTAAAGTCAAGCTACAGTTCCCTGCTAGTATTTTGTAGACCGGGCTGAAGCTTCCAGCCTTTTGTCTCACAGTAGCTCCTGACGTTGAACCCATCTCACTGCCAGTACGTCTATCTATTGCTGTATAATTCCTCTTTTTTCATAGATCTAGAATAAAAGTACAGTAATACAAATTGTTTCCTGCACTGATTGGATTCTTATGTTATTTAAGTTGCTCAAAATCAAGGCTGTATCAGTGAAAAAAAATAGATGTTTAATGATACCAGGAAGCAATTTTATGTTTTGGCACTAGTCAGTATGCAGCAGAACGTAAACAGACATTCTATTCATAAAAGTACAATTAAATCAGAAGACATAAAAAAGGCTGGTTAAAGATTTGTAAAGCCAGACGTCACTGGTAAGCTTTTAAGTAATATGAGAAGCCCTTTACAGTACAAGTTAGTGCAAACTGAAAATATTTTTCAGTAGATTTAAAAAACTTTAAAATTTTTTTTTCCGTTTTAAATCTTAGCATGATTAAAAGCTATACTTGTAACTCACCTCTTCAATGTGTAGCATAGGAATAGAGTGGAAGATGTATAAGGACTGGGACAGAATAATCTCTACAGCACTTGAAGGCATTACTGAAGGTTTCTCCTGTTACTGACTGGGCAGAGTTTGATCAGAACTGCTGCTCGGGCTTAACCTGTTTATCTTTCATCATTTATGGCACTGTAGTATTGTTTGGGAAATGTATTTTTCAGAAACGACTTTTCGGTAAAAAAGGAGAGAAGACAGATTTTATATTCATCCTGTACAATGAGTAAAAGCAAAAACGGACAAAAATACTGTGTTATTCATGGGTTTTGGAAGTTACTGACTGTTTACATAGAATTGCACTATGGTGATTTTGGCAGAAATGTTCTTTTGTAGAACTCAGATTTTTAAGAATAATGACAATTAGTGAAATGCATTTTGGAGAGTGTCCTCTCTCAGGCAAGGTGAATTTTAGTAAATGACAATACTCAGTGCTTATATTATGTTTGAACAGTAAAGCCAGCCAAGTGTTATCACGACCATCAAAAGATGGTCTACTCCTCTATGAGGAATAAAGCAATAGAGTTTTATCAAGTGCATTGGTTTCTGTACTGAACAGATCAGAAACACACACTAAGAATGATAACTTAAGGCTCTTTAACATGTTAACGCAAGCAGTGCGTTAAGGAATGCTTAATGAAAAAACAGTAAGATGTATGCTATACGGTATCACCGTATTTTTTCTTGCACGAATTGTAATAATGTGAATATAAATGTCAACTCTTATTCTCCAGGGAGATCAGCTCCACGAGGTAAAAGACAGTATTTCACACCATAAGATCAAAATTTCCTATACTGTCCTGCTGCATTCAGTCTTGCTGTTTATCTTTTATCATATGTAGCGTGTGTGTTTCTGCAACAAATTCCTGCAGTTTAATGGCATAGAACATTTTCCTAGTGCACAGCTGGGAGCCAAGAACAGTTCTGCAACATACCCACTATGGATTGTCTTCCTAACTAGATACAACTGTTGAGGTCCACTGGTGCTGGAACTGAACATACTGTGTTTATTTTTCTGCACTTGGAGGCACCACTGGAATCCACCTTCCCTGTCAGAACATAAGGCTCAGGATGAAGTTGCTCAGTGTCTGTGACATAGACTGTTTATTGTTGTGTCAATTTTTTAATAATATTTTGTCACATTACACAAAGAAAAAAAGCAAGCTGTTTTTTAAGTTGAGATTGACAATAGCAGTTTCCCTCTCTTTCCTAATGCCAGGCAAAACATTTGTGTATATCTATGGATGTCATTATTTTTGGACCATCCAAGGCAGGGTGAAAGACAGTGATCCATCAGTCAACAACGCATGCTTCTGTGAGGGGGTGATAAATAGTGTAACTCAGTAACAGAATTTTTTCCCTATTCCCATTTCATTATCACAAGGAGAGACACACATTGTATTTCTTTTTGTGTTATGTGGGTATTCTCAGTATTGCCAGTGAGAAAAACTAAAAATTCATGACAGAAGTCTGAAGATTAAATATGTGTGTCTGTGCATGCATGTGTTTTCATATAGAGGTATATGTGTGTGCATACACACATATACATCTGTGTTCTTACATATAAAATACTACACGGGCATTTTTAATATGGACCCTGGGGCTTGTTCTCGCTGTAATGATAGCTTGACTAATTTACACTTGAGTAAAGCTCCTCTCAATTTAGCCTAATAGAAGTGAGAGAAGTTGTGCTTCAAAGTAGCGGTATTTGGATAAGCAGCAGAGAAGTTCAGTCTTGTCTCATTACCAGCTCCAGAGATGGCTGCACGTTTGTACACTGGCTTTAAGCCACACTTCGCTTACAAGCCAAATAAAGTCAACAAAGCAAATTTTTCTTTGGAAATCTCCCTTCCGTGTAGTACTTCAGACTGTTCCTGCTGAAGAAAATAGGCAGAGAAGGGAAAGATTGCCATTTGCATTCATCCAGCTTGCCTGTTCTGGGGTTAAAAAATGAAAACTGAGGAAGAAGGGAAAACAAAAGCCTAACTCTTTGCAACTTTTTGTGATATGGGTATGCCAAGTTCTGTCAAATAAATAAGTAAATATTTGGGAAGCCATGTCATGTCTTCACTTGCAGGAAAAACATGGAGAAAGGTTGCAAGAGAATGTAGAAGATAAAAGAGAAAGGCTTTTATTTCTTAGGAACTGGTGGTGAATAAGGTTGCAGTGAGGCCTGCAACATCCAGGTGAAGGACAATAAGAGAGTAAAAAATAATGTGAAGAAAAAAGAGAGGGGGGCCAGCAGAGCTCTTAGCGCAAATAAAGGCATGCAGGGATATCGTATGAAGTGACGTTGACTGGAAGATGAGAAGATGATGGCATTGGCGTAACATTGTTCAGGATGATCCCACATCATCAGATCAGGGCGGTGCTCTGCACAGCCACTGCACTTGCTCCTGGGGTGGTTTTTCAGCTGTGGAAGATTGACATCCGCTTATAAGTGTAACAGCAAAACAGAGATGTCAGGGAATGTGTTTAGTTGGGTGCGTTCACCTTTTTTCAGCTTGAGTTGTCAGGTACATTGTTTATACCTGCACTGGGAAATAATATCAGAGGTGCTGGGTGAGGCGGCTCTGTGGACCTCATAAGACCGCTAGGAGTGAAAGCCGCTCTTTTTGTGTCTGCCTTCCTCTTTTGATCCAGATGTAGCAAGGGCAGATCTCTGAAGTGAAGTATAGTGCTTTTACAATCACTTTTCTGATTATAGTGCCAGTCTTTTCTTAAATTAAAGGGGTAATTGCCAAAAGAAACTGGAGGAGAACAGTACTGAACCATTGTTCTCCAAATCAGTAAATATTCCAGTAGGTGCATTTTTTTTAATTGCTTGTTTTGTTAGCGAAGAGATTTGGAGTGCTTTTATTCATTCAGACATTTGGAACAGAAAATTGACTGTGTATTTTCAAAAAAAAAAAGCTGTGTTAACTCAGAAAGGAGACTAGAGAAACCACGGTAAGAAATTCTTAGCGCACCATCTCAGATGAAAGCAAACAAAAAATAATGCTGTTGGAGCAGCAATGTGCACCAAGGATAGATCTAAATATTTCTGTTAGTAAATGGTTGACATTCCTACTATGAAATCATGTAATCTCAAATTCAGTCAAGTAAGTTTATGCAGTGATTATTGATATGAGACTTCCACAGAAACCTGGGTTTCTCAGCTCCATTTTTGTAAGTTTATCGAGTTATACTACTGAGATAAGTCTTGATTGTCAGCTATTGTTTCACTGCAGTACTCCAAGTTGTGTCTGCCTGAATTTCATGGCAAGTAAGTTTTATCATATACATTTGTCTTAGAATAAGTAAACATAAGCCAACACAATAATGTATGGTTTCTTAAACATAAGTTTCTAGATATATAATTCAGCATATATATAAATCCCACCCTGAATAGTTCAGCTGTTTTGCCCAGTCCCTGCTTTTATTGGAAATAATAGTAAAACCCTCTTCTGCCTCAGAGGTGATGATTTGATAATGAAGGTGGTAAAGTCACTATCATCAGGGTAAGAGTTAAGTAAAAAGCTATTTAGCAGAAATGTATGTGAGGACAGGACTGCTCTATGGTGACATTGATCAGCTGATATATTTCTTAGCTCAACACTGACTTAAAAATTGGAGATACTAATAAAAGCAACTAGTTTTGAACATTTTTCTGGATGCTTAGCTAGGAATTCAGTGTATTGCTTGTTAGTTTCTCATACACGTATTAAAAAATTGCTTTCTCAGAACTCCTCAAGACTTTTTGCACCTCTGAATTCTGCCTGAATTTCAGGTCTCATTAAATCTTGTGATCAGCTTTCAGTGTACTTTGGTCTGTGTATTATAGTTCTGAGACGATGTTGATACTGTTGTTAGCTGTGATATAAATTTATCTATAGTTACTTATTAATCTGCTCATTATACTGATTATGGTATTGTGATCTCTTTCAGTGTACCTTGAGGACAGTTTTGTAAAATCCGGAGTGTTCAACGTGTCAGAACTTGTGAGGGTGTCCAGAAGTAAGTTATCGTTTACATTGAATCATTTCCAAAGCCTGTTATAATGAAGTGAAGGGGTTTTTTCTTGAAGTATTTTTTCTCCCTGAGATGTAAGGTGCATAGGAAATGCCTATAACCGTGCACAATTTTGATGTGTTTTACCACTGTATTACAGTTTGTCTTCCATGTGTTTGTAATGAAACAAACAGAAGTCTTCTTTTATCTCTTTGATATTTAAAGATTGAATCAATTTGTTATATGTCCCTCTGCATAGCTTAATGGACTGATATGTCTATACCATATGTAACAAAACCTTCTATTTGTTTGACTTGAAGCTTTTTAACGTTGTCCTACACATCTTTGGACTTTACTAAGCCATCTGATAACTCTTTTAGTTTGCTTTTGAATTTGTAGCTCTTAAAAGAAAAATCACAGCATGGATGTAAAGGATGACTAACAACGTGTTATACACTTGTGGTTGTTTTACTCGTAGCACTGGCTGTAATTGAATTTCTAATTACATTGGCTTGTTTTGGCATCAGAAACTTTATATACACGAACATGCAAGAAAAAAGTAACAAAATATAAATAAAAAAGGACAAGTGAAGCTGTTATTGCAGAAAGAAAAAACAAGTATAAATAAGATGATCGATTTTGTTGACATCCAAAAATTTGCTATTATAGTATGTCATAAAGCCAGTGCATATTTTCCTTTGACATTGCTTTCTAAGCACATCATTTCTCCCTTTACTATCAACACTATTAAAGTATTTCTCTTATGACTTCACTAGGAAGTGAACAAAAATACTTGAAAGTTATAATTAGAAGTGTCCGCAGTGATGGCACCAACATTATAACAACTGAATAGTCCAAAAAAATATCTTTTCTGATAAGGTGAGGACAAAGCCAGTGAAACAGAAGTTTCCAAAACCTTCTGTCCAAATTTTGCACAGGAGTTAATTCATGCCAGCTCAGGATGCTTGAGGAATTTAATTAACTTATTGAGGCTTAAGATACATGTGCCCTTTAGTTTGTTGTGGTTAAAAATAATATTCAACAATTAATATTCAAGAATTATGTTAAGTTCTTCAGCAAAATACTGAGCATTGCCATCCTGCAGTGTTAAGATATATTCTTTTTTGTGCTTGCTGAAAGTATGATTTTGCTGTTTTAGAGGCTGAGGATGTGCAAAACACAGCTTTCTTACAGTTGTCAGGTGGTTAAATATATTTTCAAATATCAGGCCATTCAGATTAAAAAAGAGTCAATATTGTAGTTATGTTATGAAATTGTACCTTCTGCAGCTGTTATACTCGATATACTTCTAATAATAAGCTCTAAAGCATGTGGTTTCTGTGGGATTTCTTACCATGCATTTGTTTAACCTCAAGCCGCAACAGAGTTGTACTTGAACTGTCAGGAAAAATACAAACCTTCAGATACATTACACAACGTGCAATTATTCTTTTAAGTGCCAAAGGTAGTTAAAATGCACAACGCACAGACAGTGAACAAAGGTAAATACACCACAATATGTAACATATAATTTATTCCTGAAATGCCAAGATGTATGGTACACGGGCTCTGTAAGGAGGTGAAGATAACGTTGAGTGTGTGTGTTTGTGTGTAGGTGTACATATGCAAAGCAGTACCTGTGGCACTGGGTGAAAGAAAAAGGAGGCAGCAAAATATGCTGTCAGCACAGAAGGCTGTTATTAATACAAAAGAGTTAACATTAAGGGAAAAAGAGTTTGTGTGTCCCCAAGTTTGTTCTTTCCAGTTATTTCAGTTCTTTAACAAGTTATGTTAGCTGTCCTTATAAACCCTGTCTCATTCATTATAAAAGTCCTTCTACAGAAGGTTTAACTTTGTGCCGTGTTTTGTGTTACCTTTTTCATATTGCCGGTTCCAGGTTATCTTTTGTACAAAAATTATATTAGGTCTGCATAACTACTAAGGGATTTCTAGTGTCTGTGAAAGATAATTAGCTTTTTTAGATATATAAGCATTAATAGCACTTGTCTCTACTTGGTTTCTGCAAGAGGCAGAAAATTAGATACAGGTAGGTAGTAACATCTTGATGTTTTTCCCAGTGTTAAAAATGAAAAGATGGTTAAAAAGATAGAAGACTATCTTTGACTTGTTATGATGTGTTTTTCAGCACCCATAACCCAGGGAACTGGAGTGAATTTCCCAATTGGAGAGCTTCCGAGTCAGCCATACTACCATGACATGAATTCGGGTGTAAATCTACAGAGGTCCTTGTCCTCTCCACCAAGCAGGTAAAAATTTTAAATAAGTGCTAAGGTGAAAAAAGGTTGATAGTGTAGGACAAACAACTAAAAAATACCATCAACAGCCAACCATCTTATGAATTTCCTCTGATTTTGTGTGGTAGGCTACTTATGTACATTATCATAACCAGTGTGCAGATATATATGCTACAAATCTTGTAATTTGAAGCGGTGTCATTATTGCCTCTCATTGTTGTTGATACAAAAGACATTAGTAACTTCTGTCAGGGTTTGAAGTGCTAACTAAATCATCTGCTGAGAGGACAGTGATGCATCCTGAAACTGCTGCTGAGCTGCAGGAAGGTCTAGCACCCCCGAACGTGTTGGCAGGGCTCGATGCCACGGGGTCCTTGCAGGCACACAGGCTGTCTTTGGGGGCTCCCTCTTGGACCACCAGCTTGAAAGATATGTTGAGACAGATACTATTTCCTGCAGAAAAGGTGTATATAAAGACAAGGTGTCTTTATCTGTAGCATCAAGCCAGTTCATGAAAGTGTATTTCCTGCCTCACCCTTACAAGGGGCATTTCCCGGCACAATGGAAAAAAGGAGGAGCATGTGAGGTGGTCACAGGCTCTGTAATTTTTCTCAAGGGTCTCCATGTGTCTGCTACAGGCAGTTTGATCGGAGATTCCCACTTTCTTGCTTCAACCTTGTCCCAACTCTGAGAAAGAGGCTGTTTCCTCCTAGGAGCAGCTGGTGGGCCCACAAAGGTGGCGAACCTGCTGCACCCTCCTTCTAACTCCCAGATAATCTACTGTCTGTCACACCCAGGGGCCCCTTGGTTTTCTGAAACTGTCCGATGTACAATGAAATCAGAAGCAGTGTAGGACCTCTCATTGCCCCATGTTTCTGCCTCCCTGTGAGTTTCTGCACAGAGGGACAGGATTTAACAGGACCGTCAGGGGGCTGGGGTGCTCTTCCACCAGCACTTGGTGCTTCTGAGTTGTTTTGGTCATAGTCCCCTATTTCATTCCATTGTATTTTCAGCTTGGCATTTCACCCAGTACATTTTAGAAATTGATAGATTAATTCTCTCAGTGTTGTCTAAACAATAATAGTAATGCTAGTAATGCTAATAATGCTAATAATAACAACAACACCAATAATACCACCATCATTAAAACCTTTGGCAGTCAGCATAACAGCTTCAGTATATATTGTTACAAAGAAGCTTGACGTCCCACCACTGTATTGAAGTGCTGCCTCGTTTTATATAGTGTAACTTGAAATATGGGTCTTTTGTTGTTTTTAATTAAAATAGTCTCAAATGAAAAGTCTTTGTTTCAGGTTAGACCTCTGTGAAAAGCCTAGGGTTTTGACCTGGTGAAATATAGTAAACTACATTTTTTCCTTATTAAATGTTCAGAAAAGTTCCTGGTTTACCTTGACTTTATTAGTAGTACTTTTCCAATGCTTTGTTTTGCTTTCATGGTTTCTGCATAGTGTTTAACACTCTCATGACACAACCTTTCTTTGATAAGTAACAGGAACTGTTTTCTTGGTTGTTCAGCCAAATGCTGGTAGACTTGTATATGTTACCCATTCATGCGATCTCTGAAATATTAGATCATGTGAAAAATGCAAGCACATACCTGCATTACATATTATTAAATAACATCATCTATGTGAGTTAATGTAAGCTCTAGCATCCACTTTTTGTGCTTTGTATGCCTGAATTACTTTATATTGAAATATTTGTTGAAATCCAAACAGTTTATATACCACTACTAGCTGTGTATCATTTTCATTGCCAAATCTCACATTACTTCAACAGCAAAAGACCCAAAACTATCTCCATAGATGAAAATATGGAGCCAAGCCCGACAGGAGACTTTTATCCTTCTCCAAATTCACCAGCTGCGGGGAGTCGGACATGGCATGAAAGAGATCAAGGTGAGTACCTTGAAGTATTACTCAAATATACAATAAATCTCTGTATCTGCCTTTCCATTACTGCAATAAAATGAGGGTTTTTTAAAAGAATCATTATTTTTCTGTCTGTTATGTGTATATGCTGGTTTTGTAAATGTAGTTAAAACCAACAGTCAACAGGATATGGTATACACAATCACATAATAATTTCTCCATCTGGTGATTGCCTTATCTATTGTTTGAAAAGATGTGTGGCAAGTGAGGTACTTGGTACTGTATATGCTGTGATCATGCCAGCAGGATTCTTAATATAATGGTTTCAAGTGAAAAGCAAAACATGTCAACATGCCGTGGTTGAGTCAACACTAGTTTACTCAGTTTTCATTTTACCATTACAGGCTCCTATATGTGTGTTAGTCCATACTATGTGACTCAGAGTAGGTCCCATAGACTCATTTCTGAAGAGCCCACATATAGCTCTGTGGGACTATGTCCAGATGCTAAGGGGTGTTGGTAAGTGGTGATGTGTTTTGGGTTGTCAGAAGCAACAAACATGTTTGTGAGCAGAAGGAAGTTGATGCTTTATGAACTTAGATGCCAGAATAGTCTTTTCTCTCACCTTTGTGATGTGAGAACGTGTTTAAAAATGCATGGATTTGAACAGTGTTTGTTAATGGATCCTATACCTGAAGTACAGCAGCTACGTGGAGAGTCTATGAAATGTACAGCACAGCATGAAATAGAGAAAACTAAATGCCATTGCTTCCTTTGCTGTTAGTCCAATGTATGCCCTCCTTTTCCTTGTCCACTGCTCATCATTGCTCTCAGGTCATCATTAACAGACCGACCCTTTGGTCTTACTTCATTTTTGTATTGTTTTAGCCTTCTTTTTTTTTGCCTTCTAAGTTTTCTCTTTCATCTCCATGTGCAAGGTAGCATGTGATTGGTATTTAATTTAGCTGCCTTATATTTTCACATTTTCATTCTAGTTGGTCTCCTTTTAATCTGCTTCAAGCCTACCTTCTCATCTATGTTTCCATCATTAGGCTGTTCCTCTCACACAATGTTTACTAGTCTTTTTCTTCATAATTTTTTTATACTTTTTGTTCCTTGTGGAGGGTCTGGCATTTTCTTATTTTTAGCTGTTTGTAGCATTCACTGTTGAATTTGAAGACAAAAATTTGTCTGTGGTTTTGTATAACGAAACTTAAGAACAGCAAAAATAGCTATTCTGCCTGCCCTTCTTCCTTCTTGTTCCTAATATTTTCCTCTGTCACTGCTACCTGTTTTGCCATGACACTTGTATTAAGACTTTTGGTAAAAGAGGGTATTGTACCTCAACTAATTTTCATGCATTTTATGTAAATTATTTTTGCGCTTGTGGGAAGAACATGGTTCATCTCTGAAGTGGTCTCCACATATCCCCACTTGTGAAATGAAAGTCTTTTTGTGCTGCGGAGTGAGCTGTAGGGGCTTCTGAGAAATGCAGTGCTGTATGAACAGCTGAACCCAAGTCCTGCTGACAGAGCCTTTCACAGATGGTCTCTATAGTTCCCAACTATCCCAATTGCTTTTTGGCTCTTGAATCATTCTACTTGCAAAGAACTGTGCTCTGTGAACATTGGATTTGTTCAGTTTTACTAGCCTTCTTATGTTACATTTATCAGTAGTGAACAATGTTATTGTTCAGATTGCTTGAGTAGATTTACGATGAACCTTTACTTAACTTCTCTGCCAGTGTGTAGCTAGACTTCAGGACTGAGACAGCCTTTAACTCTCTCTATATGTTTCATAAACCAAAGAACTCCGAAAGATGAGAAAGAGAGAATAAAAGAGATAGACTTGAATCAGTGTATTTTATTTTTGCTTCCTGGAGTTTACATTCCTCCTCTGTTCTCCAGCACTGTTGAGTGTCGTGATATTTTTCCAGATCCTTTGTCTTTGAAATATTTTGAGGGACTTTTGTTTTCTATGTCCTTAAGATGTTCTTCCATTACTGCAGAGGTACATATGTACTACTGTCCAGCCCGAAAACCATTATACTGGGGGAAGGATAAGCCTTTTGCCCCTAACCGTTTGGCTGCAATCACTTTCTGAGGTTGTCCTGCTGCTGCTGTAAAGTGGTGACCACAATGGCTGCCCTTGGTACCTGTCCTCAATGGGAAAGGCTGTGTGGCAGCCCTTGGCATATTTGTTCTGCTAGTTTGTTAGGTGCTTGATACCATCTTCCTGCTGGCATGCGTCTGTGTGAAGCTCCTTACCAGGTGTTACGAGGATAAGGTATTTGCAAAAACCTCTTCTCTGTTTCCTTATGCCTGCAAGCACGAATATAATAGAAATAAAAGTTTGGAACTGGTATCTACAGTAAAGAGCTCACTGGTACCTCTTCCCCCTCTCCCATGGAGATTTGCATGTCATATGAGGTTAGGCATAAAAGAAAAAAAAAAAAAAAAAGAGAAGCCATTTGGGAGCACGTTTGTGCTCATCCAGTGTCGCCAGAGGATGCTCATGTAGTCCCAACAGCACTGCTTTTCCAGGCAGTTGCCAAAGGTCAACAGCACCAGGAATGTGAGTCATGCCACTATACCCACAAATGAGAATATGTAGGGGTATCATATGTATGGGTAAGTGACTTCTCTTTCACTCTGATGCTTTTAACTTTTCTACAAGAAATAATTAGAAATAGGGTTCGTTTTAGGATACAGTTTTATTCAGTTTCTTTGTCTCTGTTTTGAACATGACAGAGCAAAGTCTCTGACTTCTGATGTGAAATAGATCTACTTTCTTCATCTGCATACCTGTGTAATGTATTTTCGGAGAAATAGAAATGACATAGATTTGAAAGATTCTTTTATCGTGAAGGCTTTTCAGATCTTTGTTTAGCTGTATTTCTGCATTAGTAGCAGAAATTAGGTGACAGTGGAGATAGTCACAATAAAATGAAAGTTGAAACAGGTTGGAATAAAGCAGTGATTAGTTTCATAGATGTCTAAGGGGTATCTAACCATTTTGATAGAATGGGACAAAGATTAATGGGTAACAGAAGCATAGTGAGATTAAAACTGTGACAGATGAAAATTTGCAACGGGGTAGAACAAGTTAGATCAACCTTTTATTGATGTGAAAAACAAATATGTAGTTTAGTAGGTAAGTAGACATTAGGAGAGGAGTGATTCTGTATGAGTGATTCTGTTGTTATCCTCGTACTTTCTACAGGTTCTGTATTGTGCAAGCATGCATCATGAGGGGTAGGAACATGACTACAGGAGTACTTGTGGTTTAGCCAGACTGTGTCATTTGGGAAACTAAGAAAAAGAAATCTAGCCCAGCTACAATAAAATATTCCTCATACCACACACTACTTTCAGTTTTAAAACTCCAGACTTTGTCCTTTTGCTGTTATCTCTCCTCTTCCTGTCACACTACTTCCAAAAATGTTTTCACAAGTTTTCCAGATGTTGTGTGTTATAGTCTTATTTTAGGAGAACTGACTGCTTGAAAATGTAATTCTGGAGAGAAGTAAGCAAGCATATTTGAAGAATGGGAGCTTCAGATGGCATAGGTTTGGTCAAAGCCAATCCATGAAGGGTTATTTGCAGTGCCTTCATTATCCAGTGCTCTGGTATTTTTATGCATGTTATTGTTCTGATATAAAAATGAAAAAACCTCTAATTAACCAAAATTAGTATTAAAAATAATTTTTTATTTGTATTTATTGAAGTCAGACTATAAATCCTTATGTCAGAAAATAAGAACTTGTGAAGCCATGATACCGTCCTTTATTGGCTTGTAAAAGTTTCTGACTTCTAAAAATAACTGTAACCACAAGTATAAGTGTAACATTTTCAAAAATAGATTAAAAAAAAAAATACTGTGGATTTACAATGTTGGTTTTGAGTTTACATGTGTTCAGTCATGCTGGGAAGATTCTATAGTTTGTGACACTAATTTAGCTATGATAAAATATTTATAATATGGTTCTATTTGCATGATTTTTTGAAACACGTGAGGTCTTCCTGCAGAGAAAATAGGAAGGTTTAACTGCAAAGATTTCTCCCAAACCTTCTTTATACCATTAGCCATCCTCCAAAAATCCCAGACCCTATGAAAGTCAAGTCACCTCTGAGAACAGTGCATTATTTAGAAATAGAGCCCTAATATGACAATTAGGAGTTCAATTTCCGTGTCTGCTGTCATATCTTGTGCAAGTCATTTTTCTCTCTGATGCCTCACTTTTTCCAGTTGAATGTCTTAATAACTTCAATAATGTCTGGGTCATGTCTTACTTATATTTCTACCAATTGCAATTATATCTAGATCTATAAAGTAGTTTGTTGTAAATCTCTTGCAGACTTCCTTTTTTCAGGTAGCTGTTATTGAATTATTTACATATTTCTGTATTAAACAAAATTTCAAGTTCCTGCAGCAGCATAGTAATGCTTTGTGAAATAGATAGAAGTTGCTGCCTGAGGAAATTTGCGGAGTGTTTTAGAAATTCTAGTGAGGATAAAATTTTGTACAGTTAAAAAAAAAATAATCATCCTGCCCATTTGGAAAAGGAAGTTATTAAAAATAGAACAAAAATAGCAACTAGTGCAGTGGATAAAAAGTACTTTGGATATAATGGGCTAAGAACTGTTGGTGAACATCTCGAATTATTAACTGGTAAGTAAATCAGGTACTTTTTCCTTAATACATTAGGAAACAGGAACATCAGAAGAACAGAGGTGTGTGCACTTATGGCTTCCCTTCTAAAGCTAGCTTGACAAAGTGCATTAACATAATTGCAGACAATTTCAGTATTTGTCCTTGAGATCTGTTACATTGTTGCAGTATTACAACACTATTTATGTTATAAATAAATAAAACAGGGGTTATCACCAATGCACGCTGGTCATGATGAAAGTGGATTCATGTGGATTTCTGTAGTAGTCAGGTGTCTGGAAATACTGAATGTCAATATACAATGAAGTGAATTTTAATTTTACAGTTTCTTCATCATGTTCATTCTCTTACACCTCACCCACCTCTACCAACAGTCAAGAGTCAAGATGCCAGCATACCATTAAAACTGAAACAGCTGGATCGCCTTCACCCATTGATTGGCCAGCAGCTGTTGGACCCTCAACTTCTCAGGTCCCGACCCCCTTTGCTGGATCTCCCTCTTCTGGACACTTGTCCCCTTTTGCTTTCTCCCCACCCACTGGACACTCCTTCCCCATTGGGGTCCTTCCTGATGGCTCTTTCCTTCTTGGGCCTTCTTCTCATGGACCATCAAAAATGGACGTTCTCATTTCTGAAGTGAGGGAACTAAAAGAGGAAGTAGTTAATGTGGTCCAGGAGCTGAGAACAGTAACAGATCACCTTGGTTTTTTGGTGGCCTGTGTTGGACAGAGTTCAGGATTTTTTCAGGCTCCTGGTGCTCCTTCTAAAGGTTAATGGTATAGAAACTCATAGTCTCCATCTAACAGATCAATTCATCTGCAAAACTTTACCTTGATCAATAGCCATTAAATGCATTTCTATGTTTTTGACTCAGTCTAAGTTTTCAAAATCCTTTTATGTCAAAGCATGTTATAAAGCAATTTATGTCTTGTTAGTAACTTCTGTTACATCTGCCTTTGTATTTTTTAATATTTCAAAATGCCCTTTAGTCAATATGTGCACACACATAGACATACTTTCCATATATATATATGACATACCTTTCTCATATATATACACGTCTATATATATTCCCATACACACCTTATGGATCTATCCGAATTTTCTGTCTTTTTAACTAGTGTAATATGTGCACAATAGTCAAATGCTGCCATTTGGTAAGTTGTCATAACTTCACATTTGTAAAGTGAAAGGTGCTTTTTAGTAAGAGTAACTTTTCAAAGTCTATTTCCAGAGCAAGTTCTTAGCCATGGCTTCTCTTAGCCTGTTGGCTGCTGTGATGCTGAGAGTGGCTTCATGGTATCATGGTAACAAACAGGAGCATTAGCAAGGAAGGCTCGCCTGGGAGGCCACAAGTTGGGTTCTCCTCCTTCTTCCTGGTTGCAGAACAAGACATTGGTAGTGTTCAATAAGTGGGCATTATGTCTACTGTTTAAAAAACAGCAGTTTTGCCATGAGAGTTAAAACAAATTTAAAATCAAGAGGGAATTGGTTTACTTTTCATTTCTATAATGGCAATTTTACAAGAGAAACTGCTGTTATGTAAAGTTAAACATTACTTTCAAAAAGATAAGAAGTGCTTCCTTATCCTTCGAGCTTGAAAGGCAGCAGGTAGAGAAAAATAGGTGAAGGAGCTTTCAAATGCTTATTTAATTAAAAAGGCAGAGAAAGAGAAAAAAATCCATGAACAACACAGCAAATATATTATCTTAAAATGAGTAAAGTAATTTGTACATCAAGAAAATTTACATCCTCCATTATTGAGTGAGAAAGACGTTAAGTTTACACTCTCTCCAAAAATAAAGCAACAGAGATGGTATCTCTTTTTCTGTGTTTAGCATAGCTTTAGACCAATTTATAACTTGTTCATAAGTATCATAAGTATCAAATATTCAGAGTAGCAGATAAGGAAGTTGCTACTCTGGGCAGAGCAAGGACCTAACTTTTCCTTCAGCCCACATACACTTCAGTTTCTGAATTAATGAAGAATAATAAAATGTTTAGAAATACAGACAGAAAGACGAATACAGTTGTAGAGAAAGTAGGAAGCTTACAAAAAAGTTTGCTTTTTTTGCGTTCCTGGAAATGGCTGTTATTTGCTCAATAAAATCACTGTAAAAAATCTCATTATAGGTTCTTTGTCTTTTATTTTGACTAATATATTGTGGCAAAGCCTATTACTTAATGTTTTCCATGTGTGATTAGAGAGTTGAACACACTCAGGGCTAGCGTATGCATCTCCCATATGCATCAGTGAAACTTGTAAGTGCAAAAGGATATTTTTTCTTGTATGCATAGCACTTGTTCTGTGATGAACTTTATACTATGGCAACATCCTGTTACCTTGATGGTTACTTTAGGTGTCCTTTGATTGAAATTAGTGATAAAATGCATGTTTTACTGCAAGATTTGGCCTAGGAGCTATTATGTGTAAGTGTCCTGTTCTAATGTTGCTGAATAAGACATTTCATTAGTATTTTTGAAACTGATCAGCTCCTGTTAGAAACTGTACGTTAAGTTTTATTCTGTATCATCTAACCTATGTGGTGCAGAATATCTTCAGTTACCAAAAGAATAGGTATTTAGTACCTCATGAATCATAGGTGTCTGAACTGACATTTTTTTCTGGTTATGGTACATCCATGAGTTGGAAAAAATGAATTTAGTCCACATCTTGTAACTTTTTTTAGGCATCACTCCTTTTTGTCTTCACTGATAGATTCTTTGTTTCTGTGCCGTATACATAGATAGGTTCTTAATTTCTCTTTTTTAATCCTTTCATACAAACTGTATCAATCAAAGTAGTATATTTCAGTGTGAATTAATTAAACAGAGATTTTATCTCTGTTCAAAACCATTGCCCAGATGAATCTACAAATAAATATAGCACACCTATTAAACTGTTGTAAACTGTTACTGGTGTAGACTGTACTAGCAATACAAAGGAGATGCCATAACCTAAATGCTTCTAAATCGACAGCTTCCCTTACATGTTTTATCTTGAATGCCTTTTTGATCCTACTATATTAGAAATTGGGAATATTTTTCTGACTTTTGCAGTTAAGGTTACAATATTGATTTCATGTTCTAGCCAAGTTCCTTAGGTTCTCAGCATTAATGAGATGTTATAGCTGTGCATTTTTCCTTGAAGTTTGGATGACTTTCTATGGGATAATTTAATAAATTACTAAAATGTACTCTAAAGTCTTTATAATTTGTTTGGCTTTTTAATTAGATTTTTTCAGTCTCCCATAATGCTTTTCTGTCAGAGCTATTTACTGGAATCACATCTCTTAACAATGATTCATAGGTGATGAAATGGCCCATTTCGTTTCTGAGGTGTAAAGTTAAATAAAAAAAAAGTAGCTGAGTACCTAAAGTACACTGTAACTGCGTTAAGGGTTCTTTATGGCAGTGCAGAGTACTTGGAGCTTCATGTGGGTTTGTTAATGGTGGTGTATATATTAGTTATAGTACATTCTTTGTGGCAGCAGCATTGTATTTTTGGTCTCATGCTTTATATATGTGTTCCCAAGGCCAGCCTCATTACTTGCAGTGCCTGCTCCATGTTTAACAGGCAGCCACCCCACTGAGCTGTGGGTTACTCCTAAGTACTTCCCATACAGCATCCGATGGGCTGTGCTGGTACAGAGGTGGCTGGACAAACTGAGTCTGAGGTTGTGGGAAGAAGCGAGGCAGGAGAGGCAGCAGAGATGAAGTCTGGCACTCTGCTGCCGCTCACTGCGGGGCTGGTGGAGACAGTCTCACCTCTCTCCAACAGCAGCACCCCGACTCCCCGTGGTCTCCATGCTGTACCTTGGGGGTCTCACAGTTGGACAATGTTTCTGATATGAGGCACTTAGGGTCAGGAAGGCTGGCCAGCTTTATGCTAGCAGATCAGTGCATAGAAAAAATGTATTTTTTTTTCTTCTCAGAAGTAGCAGTGCAGGTATGGTAACGTAGTCGTGCTGATTATGAACCTTTCCAGAGAGGTTTACTATTACTTTCTGGTGAGGAGTGGCACGGTAGGTTTGAAGGATGAGAATGAAGAATTGCTGCGCACTGTGCTTGCAGGATAGCATACCATAGTTTCAGCCTGATCTTAGTGGGCATAGATGTAAATTTAAGTAGGAAATAGATGTAAATTTAAATGGGAATGATCTCTTCTGTTTGGTAGTTAATTACTTACATGTCATATGACACTGTCAAACAACTGTTAAAAGATTAGGTCCATACATCCTGTCCTACTATTAAATATCTTTTGAAATTACTTGGGGATGTGGATGTTTTTGATATGTACATACTCAATTTTAATGCTCTAATCTGACCGTCATATCTTTACTCCTGTTTTATAAACTGACTTTCATTAAAACTGAAAAATTAAAAAAAAAAAGAAAAATTTAATTTTAGGAAATGTGTATGCAGCTTTCCCAATTACCCCGACTTAAATAACCATACACTGGAATTACACTTTTGAAAAGCTAGTGTATAAATTTTAACAGGAACTGTATTGAGTTGTTTTGCTTTCTGTCCATAAAAAGTAGGATAATCAGTAATGCAGTAGAGAATTTTGGTTGTCCAACTTTATACAGTTGGTCACATGCACCAACAAAAAAAAGTGTGCGACAACTTATTTGTATAGAGACTTCTCTGGGTGTCCTGTCCTTCCCTCCACAATATGCTGGGAGATATAAGGGCAGGTAGATAGAACCCTTTTAAAGCCCTTTCTGTTGAGGAAAAGAAAATCATCAAGGTTAACACATCCCACGGATTGTAACTGTTAGCAATGGAGTACAGTGTTCTGCAAATTTGCGTGTGGGTAGGGATGAGAAGAATGACATGTTTACTCCATCTAAAGGGTTGCTGACTCTCATGTTTTGATTGTCTGAAGGTTCTTACATCACTTTCTTCTCTTACTTATATTAATACTTGTTGAGCAATGCAAAATAAAATATTGTAACTTACTAGAAATGATTAATAGAGAATGAATGAGGAAATAATTCAGTTGTTACTGTGAGAAACATACTCTTGTTTTGCTGTAGCTTTTCTGAATTGCAATATTGTTGCAGTGTTTTGCTCCTCAGCTTGCAGTGCTGAAAGCTGCACTGGAAGAAGTTCTAGTCTAGTTCCTCTTCTTAGGTATTTCACTACAAACCACAAAAGAAAATACATTAAAATGGTTTCTCTGTTGTGAAATGGCCAAACAGCACAACAGAGTGTTTGATTAGCCTTGGGCATGGTTCCTGATAGGAAAACCAGTGTCACAGTCTGATAGACTGGGTTATGCAATATCAGAGGTGTGCCTGTGAAAATAACATTGGCACTAAGTAGGCTGACTTGAAGATGAGAGGTTACTAGATCTTTGTACACTGACATATTCTGCTCTAGTATAATATTTTCATATATAAAATGCTTTTCTATGCTTGATGTAGAAACAAAACCAAGATCAAGTTTTTAAAGGTGAAGAGAGCAGCTCTTTTCAGACCTTAGTATCTTATATATCTCCATGTAAGACCTCGCTATTTCTCTGTCCTTGAGTACAAGGGCCTCAAAATTGAGAATTGCTATACGTGTCTGAGAAAGTCATGGAACAGAACTGACCGTGATTCTTTTTGGTTGGTTGGTTGGTTTGTTTTGTTGATTTTCCGCTCACGTGTACTGAATTTTTCATATAAATATATAATTTAATTTTTAGGAGGGCTTCTCTCTGGTCCAAAACAAAACTTGCAGTGGTGGGGAATAGAACATCAAAAAGCCAATGACTATGGCGCAGATTTGGATAATGGGAGAGCTAAATGCAAAGCCTGATCTCTGCCTGATACTGAACAGGAATTCTAGCAAGTCTTTCTCTGTTCAAGTATCTCTGTTCAAGTATCTCAAACACCAACCTGTTCAGACACATCTGTCTTTCTGTCCTATTTGTTCACAAAAATATGTTACCATTCTCTTTTTTTTTTTTTTTTTTTTTTGTGAAGAAGATAAATGAATTAAAATGTTTTGATTTTCAGGATTCTTATTTTCCATCCATCCCCAGTGCCAAGTCTTTAGGACAGATATGATAAATCCTTTTTCTTACAAATGAGAGGTGGTTGTGCTTTAGAGTCACTCAGCTGTCAGTATTCAGTGTTAGGTGCCTTATTAAGACCTACAGTGGAGAAATGCAGAATGCTTATGGTGTTAAAGGAAATCACACTGAGCACATCTGAAAATTGGTGAAACTGTCTCTGCCTGTGCCGAATGGCTCTGCTCGTTCTTCGTGTGCACAGGTGTAAACCAAAACTGCTTCTCCTGAGCACCGTGGGATTTGTCATGATTCATCATCATCATCATCATCATCATCCAGCTATCTGATGTGAATTTAAAATTTTGCTGCAGTTTTCACACATGCTTCACACAAGCCTACCTACCAGATGTGGTAGAGACAGTGGAGAGTGAAGCCCAGCTAGATGTGATCCACGTAGTGTATCTTGCCAATAGAAATTATCCCAGGTACTGCCTCTGGGAAAGAGCAGTTTGCTTAAAACTGTGGCATGAAAGGGTGCCTCTTACAGCTTGCCAGTGGTGCTATGGACTCCATAGCTTTCCTGCTTTCACTATGGTTACATATACAGTCAGTTGAACATTCTTTTATCTTGCTTTCTCTGGAGGTGATGAGTTGTAAATGAATCTTTACAGATTGTTGTCTGCCGGAGCATACCTTGTAGAGAAAGACTTGTGAAACTAAGCAGTAGAAAACATATTAATAAGGGGAGTTAGAGAATAAACTGGATTAGAAGAGATTTTTGTTTATGATTTCTTCTTACTCTGCTCATGAGTGTGTCTCATGAGCAAGAAAGAGAAGCTGCCATATTGTGGTGGTGAGCAAGAAAGCAGATCAGGTGTCCAGAAGCAGGCAGGTAGATGTTTGAACTTGCTCTAGATCACTGCTTGATTCCAGCTGAATTCTCCTAACAGGTGGCTTGCTGAGTGGTGTGCCAAGGTGACATTCATCCAGGGAACAGCCTGGATGACAAGCTGCTTCAGACTGAGGAAGGGGTCTTTGCTTTGATGAGGAAATTGCCAAAACTCATGTCTCATTAGTGTTTCCTGAGGTTCTTTGGAAGTGAACAACAGTTTAATTAAAGGCTGACTTAAACACGTTTCTGCACACTTTCCCTGCAGCATTTTATCACATTAGAATTGAACAAAATTGTTGCCTTGGGCTGTCTTGAACAGCTATACATCTGGAGCACCATTTGTGCAAGCTGCTGATGAACAGGCTACATACGCTGTGCTTAACAGCAGCTCTTCTGCCTTCCTATGCAGACAGATTTACCTTGTTGGGAGATGAGATGATCTAACTCTTTTCTATTTGCATAAGCGTTTTTTTCTTTGAACTGATGCTTTAAAATGTGTAACGTGCCACCCATTTCGATGCATACATACTGTATCTCCACAGTAATATGAGAATACAGGCAAGAGTGATTTGGAACAGCACTGAGAATAATAAAAAAAAAAAAGGAGCCCATTTTTCACATTTGAAGAAAATTCTCAGCAGGACAGGACACAGTGTCTCATTAATGTTGAACTTTTGATAACTTTGTCCAAGTACTTTTGGCATCTTTCTGCTTTTCATCTGTACATTTTTTCCAAAAGTCTAAAAATAAATCACACTTGAAAGTGTTTTATTTTCATTCTCAAAGCAATAAGGATTGGAATCTCATTCCTGAAACCTTGACACAGACGTTAGAGCAAGTGGCCTATTTTTGTCACCTCTGTTTGTCATTCATTATGTAATTATCAGTATATCTCATGATGTGGAAGAAATAAGACATATTTTAAAATGAGAAAAATGTGTGGTTTCTATTATGTAGAAGGTACCAGTAAAATCGTATGAAGTCACTGTCACTTCAACTCATTCTGCTTTATTTAAAGGTACTGTTTCTAACAAACAAAATTAAAGACGGTAAAAAATTGCTTCGCTTTTTTCGTCCCCCGCCTTTTGTTTTTGTAACTGGTAACTGACTGAAGAAATGTAACTTGTGTGTTTTCCTATTAAAGCTCTAAGCCTTCTCTCTTGATCAAGGCGGAGATGGCCGCAGCCTTTCTTCCTAACCTATACAAACCCTTATTGTTCTGTCTCCCCTGTTGGCTGCATCTGTTCCTCGGCAGTGGCAGGGGCATGAATGCTCCGTTATGACGTCCAGGCACACACGGGGAGAGCGCGGGGGCTGCGGGGGGGAAGGGGCTATCCGAATTACTTCTCAATGCGAAGTGCGTTGCTTTAACAAAGGAGCCGCTGCCCGCACTTCAGCCGCTATTCTTTGCAGTTGCCCCTGCTGTATCAAACGAGTCTTCTTCTGGAAGCAGTTCATGGTGGTGTGCTGTGCAGTGCACATTAAAGTAATTGTTTTGGGGGCAATGAGCATTTTTACGGCGGTGCTGAATTTTCTGTTCCTGACTACCAGTCATGTTCTCCTTGGTGAGGAAGCTGTCTCCTGTATTAGAAGTTCATTGTGTTTGCTTTGTAACTCATGCTGTCAGTTTTCTATGTGCTAACTACAGTTCTTCTGTAAAGTAGGAGCAGGAATAAATCACACATTTTTCAAGCAAATGCCAAGGTTATCATAGTCACCGATCTCTTTCTCAGTAGATCCTTTTCAAGCTAGTGATGCCGCTGGGGGGTTCATGGATACTCTGATCATATTGCACTTCATATAGCATACTTCTTTTGAGCATCTAAAAGATTTTGGTTTTGAAAAACACAACAACTTTTACTTGTTTAATGAGGTAACAGTCACCAACCAAATTAAATCTTTGTTGCATTCCAGAAATCAGAGCTGCTGACACATGCAGACCTTCGGGAACTAGGCAGCTCTGTCTTTCAGGAGTTCTTTTGTTGAATATGAGCTTTACGTAAGGAAAAGATCTTCCACTTCCAGCCCATAGTTTGTTTTTTCCTTAGGGAGACTTAAGTGCCATGCTTTTCATTTGAAATTAAATCAAAGTGTTTGTGTACATCCTCTCTTTTGTGATAGCCTATATGTGGTAGAGTCAACAAGGTATTTGATAAGTTCTGTGACAACTGCTGATGACCACAGCACTGTAGTGGGAGGCTGTTTCTACAGGCTCTTTGGCACATGATCTTTTTTCTCAAGACTGTAACATTGCAGCATTTCTGTAGAGACAGAGATTGTGCGTGCACGGAATGACAGTACAAAGACAATAGCTGGTTAATTTTGTCCTGGGCTTTTATAAAACCCTCCATATGTTACGGAGGTGTGAGAATTTTCTTGCTCTGATAGAACTAGCATCTTACGTGAAAAATCTAGGGCTGTCATTTGAGCAGAAAATAAACCATGATGAAATATTTGAAAATCATTCTAGAATTAATGTGCCTGCTTCTCACGGTTTGCCTATGCAAAACTCAATTAAAAAAAATTCAGTCTTGAAATTTTAGAAATTATTTTTTAGCTTAGCAGAATGTATTCAACAGAACTGTAACTGTTTGGCAACTTTGTCTTTGCTACCTGCTGATAGATTAAAAGAAACAAAATACTACTCTATTTTCTTCTTCAACAACAATTTATTTACCAAATTTTTATAAGACAGCTAGAGTTTCCTCTGTCAGCACTCTGTGTTTTTGATAGCAACATAAAATTGCAACAGATCAGTACTATAAAAAGCTTACAGTAGCCTTTGACGTATCTGTTAAAACTGAATGAGCGCTGAGTTGCTGTGTTGTAAAGTCATTCCTCGCTCTTGCTGAATGTTGGGCTGAATAAGATCCTTTCTCAGCAGCCTTCTTGAAGAGGTGGACCTTGCAGGGTGTATGGGAGATCAGCAGACTTGGTAGTCAGGACCGAAGGGGAGCAGGGGAGTTGCAAGGGGACGGTGGAGGGGCACTGGCAGAGTCTGCTCAGGGTCTGGTGCCAGGGGCTCTGCAGGGCTTGGCAGTGGGACAGAGCAGGGTGGAGAAGTGGTCTCTCAGTTCGATGGGTCCTGGTCTGAGTGTGGCTTTCACACCCACTCTTAAACTCCAGCTGCTTCAGAGAGCACAGGTCTAATTTGCTCTTGGTAAGGCGCTTGCGGGTCTGTCTTTGACTTCCAAGGTGATATGTATCTCCCCCAGAATAACACAATATTGTGTGCCAATATTAAAAGTGCCGAAATCACTTTGAGGGCTAACATGGTCCATGTGGGAAAGTCAGATGCAACATGGCCCCAGTCCAGTAAAGTACTTAGGCAATGACCTTTGTTTAAAACAGGGATTAGTTCCATTGATTTGAAATGGAACCCACTTACAATATTGATGTGTGTCCTATAAAAATGTTATAAGTAACTTTGAAATAATTTGGTGCAAAGTCTAACATATTATTTAATTCATTTGAACTTTCAGAAATAATCCAGTATTTTTATTGATGCAATATCAGTAGCCCTGCATGGTAGAAATCATACATTTGTCCCTGATAGTTTATCATCTTCATGCAGTGAGGTCTGAAGAGATGTTTTTCTTGATAGGGAAAACTGGAAGGAAGAGGTGGGAAGGCCCTACTTGAGCCATGGAAAATATGAGACAGAGAAGTTAAAGTATCTTTATTTTCAGGGAGGTTACATTGGTTTTGGGTTACATACTATGATTTTGGGAAGGGTAAGGGATAGGTTTTGAAATAACAAAGTAATAAATACCATAAACAGGCATATGTAAGGCAGTTACCATACACACCTGAGTGTAGGTGTTCCATTAAAAAATGCAATAAAGATTATGTGGCTGCTGAAGGAGCAGATGATTTGGTGACGTTCTGGGAAGCTAAGAAGTGTCTAGGGAGGTTTTGAAGACGTGGATTTCTTCCCTGTTTGGCTTGTCTGGTATGAAAGGAATGTAGTTTCTGTTTTGCAGGACAAAGACCAGTTAGGGGATTATTATTCATTCTCAAGTTTGAAAGCAATATGTTAAAATTAGTTTATTGGTCACAGGGGACTTGGGTGACCAAACAATATTTATGCAAGAACAGTAAAAATAAATATCTTCAGTCTACAAATGGATGTGTCCCGAGATGGGCTTCTAAGCTAATGTCACTGTTCCATTGTTTTTCTATTGCAGATATGTCTTCTCCTACAATGAAGAAACCTGAAAAGCCTTTGTTTAGCCCTACTTCTCCCCAGGATTCTTCACCGAGACTGAGCACTTTTCCCCAGCATCACCACCCAGGAATCCCAGGAGTTGCACACAGTGGTGAGAGTTATGAAGGAGGACGAAATACCTCCTTATTCATTTGGTCTGTTCTCCTATCCTACAATCAGATTGTGGTGCATTTTTGGAGACTTTCTGAGCGACCTAATCCCATTTATAATACCGATGAGAGCAGAAATATAAAAGGTTGAGGCATCCTTGCAGGAATGCTCATTAAACTCAGTTCAGGTAGTCTGACTGCTACAAATTACCAGAAAGGATTAGGATTAACCACAGAATAAAATAAACTGTAAAATGCATGAAGCAAGTGGCAGAGGAAAAATCCTCTCCATCTTTCCTCCTTCCACTTATACCCTTTTTTATTATTGTTGCTATGACTATGTTGTTTTTAAATACCAAAATAGGTAGGGCTAAATACACAAGAGAAGTCACAAACATGTTCACTATGTGACACAATGAAATAATTACCAGTGCTTCTTTTGAATGCTCTGTCGAAAGAGGTAGCGTCCTGATAAATATTTTTAAACATCTGTTTTCTGAAATCCGTAGTAAATCCATAGTAAAACTTCCGTTAAAGTGTGAAGGAGACACTTGAAATGTGGCAGAATGCATGTTATCTTGAGTGTTTATCCAGAATGACAGGGAAATTCCAGCATCATGGTCTGTTTAATTTTAGAGGTGAGAGTGACCTTGATTCTTCAGATAAGAACACAGTCCTCAGAAGTCTCTCGTCAGGAGCTCATCATGTCTGCTTATAAACTGCTTATAAAAGGATTCATTCCGTAAGCAGAGCTGGGTGATGAGAGGAGTAAAACAGTAAAACCTGAGAACTCCTTCTTCGTTTCTTTGACATGCAGTCCTACTTTGAGAAGTTTCTGTTTTGTGATTTCTCCACAATTTCAAGTTCCTCGCTTTCAATTAATTAGTAAAGATTATTTCCTCCTTAATATCCACCTATTTTATATTATGTAAGTGAGCCTGAACTCATTCTGGTCTCTCTAAGGTTTCCACTGTCAGGAAATACTCAAGCACATCAGAGATGGTGGGTGAAATGGAAGGAATAGATTTATGCTCACTTTTATTTGTTTCACACATCTCTCATGTCAGAGCAGTAACTAATGTTTTATGAGTAAACTGAACTGGTGGGACTGTGATTAAAATGACCCTGTCACAAAAGAAGCTTTCATAATTATTATTGGCTCTATACTTATGTGTATATCCTTGCATTTGCTTTAATGTATAATTTTTAGGTATATGTATTTGAGTGACAGCCAAAACCCAATTTGTAGATGAGATATTTACTTCCTAGGAAACCTGATTTTTAATCTGGGTAGTCTGTTCTCTTGTGTCAGTGAGCAAGGGTTTTGAAATTTGCAAAGTTTTGATTACCAAGTACAGCAATTTTGGAACATTCCTACTGTTGCTTTTTCTTGGGCAAACTATGACTTGGTCCCAGCTCAAAAATAGCTAGTAATTTAAAAATTAAGTTGGAAAAAATGAAAGATATGTGAGGTGGTCCAGAAGAGCAGTGTTGGTGTGTTTGTTGATACAGTATAGAACTGTGAGCAGTTTATAGAATATCTTGCTTATACAGACCTGATTTTGTCCCCCCCCACTAAGGAAAATGAAATCACCGTTGTCTTTTCTCTATTTCCATTGAACTCAGTAATTCCCTTTTAATCCACTGCCAACTAGGTGCCCTCTAGATATGTAGTGAGGGTGGAAAGTAAGCTGTGCAGTGTGATCGAAGAATACTCTCTACTTCCAGCGGGACGACTGGGCAGCAGCAGGATGTGCTGTACATTCCTTTCACTGTGAAAACATTGCTGGTTGTTTAGACATTACATATAGTCTATAGATAGAGAGAAGTGTGTTTATAGGGGCTGGGAAGAAAGAGAATGCAAAGAAAAATATGTATAGGGTAGATACTTTTTGGTTTATCAGAGATATTTTTATTGGATGGATTGGTTTCCCAGGCCCTGAAGTTGAATGTTCATTAGCATTTTCACAAAGGTCAGCTAATATTCATGGCATTATTGATGAGTAGTTATTACTTTGTCCCCACATGAGGCAGGTAGAGTGCAATGCAGTGAGCAATCAGTAACTGTTTCTTAGGACTTGGTGATTTCACTCTCCTCTGTTAAAATGTAGATAAAAAGTAGGTTTTACTTATTAAGGTATTTCTTTGGTTTATTTGGGCTCCAGACGGGAAAACTGTATAATTGAAATGTCTTTCATGCTGGAGAATGATTACTGTTTAAAGAAAAAATGAAAAAATATGATGGCATAGCCCACACACCCAAAACAAGATACAGTATTTATGAATTTGAAACAGTAGCATTTTCCATTGCCTAGGATGATGTGAAGGGGAAGACAAGTAAGTTTTTCTGTAAAGTTGCCGTGAAGCAGGAATGCAGTGTACTGATTTGTAACTAACTTTCTACTTATCTTGCTGTAACACAGAGGTGAAGAATTTTAGAAGAAACAAGATGCGAAGTAATTTTAACTTTGTTTTATCTTCTCCAGTCATCTCAACTAGAACTCCACCTCCACCTTCACCATTGCCATTTCCAGCACAAGCTATTCTCCCTCCTGCCCCGTCTAGCTACTTCTCTCATCCAACGATCAGATATCCTCCCCACCTGAATCCTCAGGATACTCTGAAGAATTACGTACCTTCTTATGACCCGTCCAGCCCGCAGACTAGCCAGGTACTGTAAAACAAAGTGAACTGTCCAAAAGAGATCCTATGAGGAATGTGTGTCTTCCAGGGACTCTCACTAGTTCTGGTCTCAGAGCAAGCTGGGAGCTGGCATATACGTGTATAAACATATAAGCGTATAAGTGATCCAGCAACTTTTCCTGTTCAGCATGGTTGAATAAAGGGCGCACATCCACTTGCTCTTCTGCCAGCAAGTGTAAAAAAAACACTTGTTCTGAACGACCCAGCAGCACTAACAAGGCATGTCCCGGTCCCGCATCCCTCCTGCAGGCTGGGTGCCTTGGTGGCTGTGCAGGGCTGCTGGGGACGAAGCTCCTGCTGGGGGATGGAGCAAGGAGTGCACTGGTACATACAGGCACACACACGCACGGATGGACAGGTGTATTAACAGACTGACAATGGAAATAAACTCTGGCAAGGTGACACTTGCCTTCCTTTGTAGGCGCCTGACATTTCTTTGCACAGATGCAAAGACATTACTGTAGTGAGCATAGCAGAGACTCACAAAATGGCTTTTCTCCCCTGTGTAGAGAACATGCAGTAACAGATGAGTTCCTGGCTGCTACACTGATTCAAACTTGTGTCTGGTATGGGAAATTAACATGGTTTTCATTAGCAAAGTAATTTGTGAAGGACTGTGTGCAAAACTGCTTTCCATGATAGCATCAGCAGATAGCGTAAGCATGTGATCTGCAGTATAGGATAAACTGCAGTTGAGACTTGGTCTGTCAATACTTGGAATATTTCCAGTGTCAGTGTAATGTAATCTTTGCCGCTCAGGATGTTATTTATTTTTGATGCCTTGTCTGAAAACCTCCTGAGGAGCTCTGTAGCTTTTGCTTTAGCATGTTTTTTGGAAGAGCCTTGGGAACGTAAACTGAAGAGAAAACGGTCAGGTTTTCCTGCTCCTGAGAGTTAGGTTGCTTTGGAAGGACTGTCTTATCAGGGATGAAGGGGTTGCTGTGATGGCATTTTGTTTGGGACTTTATTTTGTTTTATTTTTCACCAATAATGACCGGCCTTTCAGCCTGCATTTCAGGCACAACAGCAATAGAACATGAGACTGAATCAAACTTTCTATGTTGAATAAGAGATACGGCCCCTCTGGGCTGTTCAGAAGGTTATTGTGGCTATTGTCTCCATGGGCTAATGCTCTGGTCCATCTGCATGACTTTCTATGTATTAAAAAAACCCAACAAACTGAGTCTATAAAATAAAAATTTTCTTTGAAGGGAGAAATCCCATCGTTATGGTTTTTGTTGGTTACCATATTAATGCAAATTAAACCAAAAATTGAAAATGGAGTATGTCAGCTTTAGAATACAAATTGCTATCTGCGCGTGTATTAAAACTCTTTCAGTCCCATATAGCATTTTTGCTGAGACTCAGCTGGGAATGTTGCATGCAGGACCTGATTTTAATTTGTGCAAAATTTCCATGAATAACAAAGTCTAATTAAGACATCCATTAAAAGTCCTTAACGTTAATTCAGTGTGGAAAATCTTAGAGTTCTGTTGGATTTTTTTTTTAAACTGATGTCTTAATTAGGCACTATTAAGGGAAAAATTATGCAAATTAAAATCAGACCCTTACTGTTATGCATTTATTTAATTATTCAGTGCTTGTTTTACTTACATTTTGATTTCTCATATATATTAAAAGAGCAGATTAGGTGATGATCTCTCTGGATTGTTCAGTGTTCTGCTTTGAATCATTGCTGAAAAAATACAACATCTGAATGAAGTGTCTGACTTTCAGACATTTGACAAATGTGCTGTCTTGTGATTTTAACATTGGAGAGTATATTCATTGAGCAATAGAAGGGCTTTCAACTCTTTGCCCAACAAGAGTCTTACTCTCTTCCCTTATTTGTGGTTGAAAGATTAATCCTTAGGCCTTAAAAGATAAAATTGTATTCTGCTGATTGTTTTCACAGAAGTAGCAAACTCAAAACACTTCCTGTTCTTGTGTTGTGGCACCATAGGGAATAACAGGCCAGATTAGCCTCAATTTACTACTTTTCTCACCTTTTATAACCTTTATATTGGGGTAATGTTTTTCATTTCATTTGATGTTTGATTTAGCTCCAGAGAAATGGAGATGAGGTTAAAGAACAAGTATGGGATTCCAGGCATCAGCTATTCTCCACAATTTATTATCATTAATCACTATTATTAGTAGAATCTCTTTAAAATCTAATTCTTTAAAGTTCACCTCTGAGATATGCTGTACATTAGATGAGTTGCATGCCCAGTCAAAATATCTCTAAATAGAATAGAACAGTTAAAGGACGGCTATACAAAAAGTAAAACAGCAAGAATAATTTTTTTGCTTAGGAAAAGAAGAAGCAGCCGTCTGTGAAGTTTCAATGACAAAAGGGAATTGTTCTGATACAATAGCATGCTTTGAGCCAAACCAGTTTTTCTTTTCTAAATAAAACATGAATTTTTATTCAAAAAATTTAATTATTATAAAATGCAGAACTGCATCTGTAGGAATACCACATCAAATTTAATTATACTTTCCCACCTCAAAACATACTCATTTGGATTTCAAAAGGAGAACTATGATGATAGTTTTAATTTCAGCTTTAGAAATAGAAAGGATGGATACCCTGACAGCATTTACCTAAAATGAACTGTTCCTCCCCAACATCTTTCAGTAATACGCTAATTTAGATTGTTACGACAAGCTACTGAGATGCCTTGTACTCCCCACAGCAATTTTGAGATTAATTACATTACTGCTGCACTGATTATAGTGAGACAGTCATGCTATTCCATGGAATACTTTAAGTAAAATTAGTTTAAAGATACAGAGCTCCCATAGGTTTCCACGGTGGGAAGCGGTGGGCAATTTTCTTGACATAACATTAAATACTCCAAATTATGTGTGATGAACAGTCAGGAAGTTCAAACAGACCCTTTGGCTGCAGTGAAAAATTACTAAACAATGGATGACCCTAAACAAAAGAGAGCTGTGGCTATTTGTTTCGTGCATATCTGCTTTTTATCCCCTGTTCAATATGGAGAATAAATGAACAAATATACTGAACAGAAATGGACCTTGTTAGATACAAAGCTGGACTTGCCTCCAGCTAGTAGTCTGAAAAGTTCCCAAGGTTTTGAGAACTGCTGTACTTTCCACTCATTAAGTAATTCTGCTGAGCCCTTTTTATTATATTTATTTCAATGCTTTTCTTCTTAGCTAGGCACACATGTTACTGGATGAGATTGTGTGTGTGAGTGTGTATCTGTAGTATGATGGGGTGCTGGTCTCTCCACGGTTAAATTGATATTGGTTACTAACTGTAGGTTTCAGCAAAAACTGATCGATTGTTACGTGTCTAATCCACCTACGGTGTTTATTCATCTGCAGTGTACTGAAGTTTTCAAATCTACTGCAAATTTTGAACATGTATTTCCTGTTTCAGTGGTTCCAGATGGGTCAATCTTTAAATCTTGGAATATATTACCTCCTCTGTGTGTATGTACACATATGCATGCACACATGCAAGTCTGCACACACTGCATTAATGATTGAGAGTGTATGAATCAATATACAGTATCAAAATCAGACTTCCAATGATCCTGAACAAATCACCAAGCACAGTAACACCCATGTGGCTGAAGTGAAAACCAAAAGCTCCAAACTTAATGCCCTGTTGAATTAAACAGAATAATTTCCTCATTAAGGTGTGGTGAATCACAGGAGGGTCAGAAAGTATGAAGGAAATGATGGTAAAGCAGACATGGTAAACAATGGTAAAGCAGAGGGAAGAATCCTGCTGAAGAACATCCTGGCATCAGTGAGAATTTTTTTTTTTTTTACTGAACCAAGCAAACAGAAGTAGTCTTGCAAGCCTTTTGAGTTTGAATTATGAAGGGCAAAGTTTACAGGTACCTTCAAATCAAATTTTGTGATATTTTTGATGAAATAGGCAGTTTTCAATGACATGGTAAAACTGGCTCCAATTTGGGGGACTTAAGTGTTGAACCCTTTTCCTCTTACAGGAAATGGTTTGCAGTGGTTACATACTACAGTCCAAGTGAACTGCTGTCCACATATTGACTAAAATTCCTGGGGCTGCTAAAATGTTCTTTGTTGCAAGGTGGGCTAGTTTGCAGCTTTGTCTTGTTACTGGTTTTATCTTTGTCTGAAGACAGAAATGTCTGAACTGCTTGAGAAGAGCTGCTTGTGGAAGCTGGTGAGGCCATTTACTTTTGTTTCATAATTGGTTGGGGTATTCAATTTTTTGTTCAATGAAAGGTAGGCTAGGCACACTCTTCAGGAATGCCAGGCAGATGGTTTGTCGTTCTTCAAACAATAACTACAGTCATTTAGCCATGAGAAGGGAATCTTCTGAGGCTCTGCTTGGGCTGGTCGAAGGGTTTCTTTTTGGTTCCTGGAAGAATACTAGCAGAATAAGCCAACACAAGTGATATGTGTTCATACGGTTTCTTTGGTATAGTTAGTACCTTTATTTGTTCACATTTAATATTTTCAGCTTCTTGGGCAAGTGTTTCCTTGTAATTTTTAAGAAACTATTGAAGATTAAATAAAATGCAAGTGTGCTGTTCTTAATTGTAATTGGGAGGCAGAGAAAGAGTGCTAACTTAATCTACTAACAAGGCCCTTACAAATTTAATTGCAGGTGTAAATGATTCCTTTGCACTTAGTTTGCTCATTTTTAGTTTATTAAACACACAGTTATGTATCTAGTGTATGAAATACCATTTAACCCGAAGATATCTTTTAAACATTTACCTACAAAGAGATTTCCTTTCCCATGCTTGTGTAAGACAGATTTACCCTGTTGTAAAGGCAAATATACAAGGTAAGCTAAATTTTTCGTCGTGGTTTACCTGTTGACAAATAATTCAGATTCTTTGAGCTCACGGATGAAGTTGTGATTCAGGATGGAGAACTCTTTGCCTATAACCTCGTATGATATCTGTGTCTGAACATGGTTTGCTGAAGCTCTGCAGTTGCTCTCAGTTTTAGCAGTGTTACATCAAGAGGTAAATGCTTTCTCAAATGGATGAGACTCAGAGCTTTATAGATCAAAGTCAGCGCCTTGATTTCTCTCAGAAAGGAGTACAGAAGTGGTGTTGTCAGCCAAGAACTGGCAACAACATGTTTTTTCTAAAGCTAATTCCTCAAGCAGGCAGGTAGCTGCCTGTCACGCCACTTGAAGCTTTTGTGTGGCATCTCCCAGTGAGGTCTGTGTAAGATGTGCTGTAGCAATGAGTTACTCGGGTTGCAAGGGTATGGAAACTAGTGAGGTTCATCCATAAGAGAAACGGTAAGAGGCACTATACAAAGGCAAAGTACATTTCTTTTGCTACCATAGTGTCCAATAGCAGAAAGGAAATCTGTATAGCCTTGCTTCTTGTTAAACAAATGCTTTATGGAACCCACCAAGTTCAACCTGAGGCGAAACTGCCCTGCAGTACCTTTTTCAGTCTCACTGGCAGTGCTCTAATAACACCATTCCTTTATGTTTAGCAGAGTCTCAAAGGCACTTTTGTTACTCAGATAGGCAATAACTTGATGATATGTAACTTGAGGATATGTCTTCTGCACATTTGATGATGCTGCCTCCTGTACCATTGAGCTTTCTCAGTGGGAGACTGACATGGCCATTGGATGTTCACAGGTGATGTAGCCTTAGGGTGCCTTAGGCAAAAGTTCTACTGAGGTAAAAGGCTGGGTTTGCATCACATAACCGGGAAAAAAAAAAGGGAAAAAAAAGGAGGGGGGTGTTGTAGAAAAATGGAAGGTACTTCTTCCGGTTTCTTTTACTTGTAGATTTTCAGAAATGTGCATCACCCTCTGTGAATATCACAGAGTACAATGCGATGGACTCAAAGACAGAACTTGCCAGCTGTTGTTTACAGGTTTATAGAAGTGGCTAGTAGACAACTGTTAAAACCAGATATTTGGTACATGAGCAGGGGACCTAAATATGCAAAACTGGATCTTCTACATCTTCATCAACAAAATCAGTTCAATCAATGGTCTCAAAACAACACTGCCATAGGGTTTTTCAGTAATATTCTTTGTCATAGTATCTGAACTTTGCAATTAAAAGGGACTGGAACTATTGGGAAGAAATGAGTGACAGAGTATTTCCAAACACACTGAATCCAGCTTAACTAAACTGCACTCATTGGTTGATTACCTGGCTATAATAGGGTAGCCTTCTTAGGAAACGTAGAGTTTCTATTGAAAAGCCTGTTTTTTGAGATGCAAATATATTGTTCTCCAAATATAGTGCTTAGCTGAAATACTGTAATTTTTATTAAGCTCTGAAACTTCTTTTTGAAATACCTAACACTGTATCATGTGTAACTGTACGTAGGACATACAAAGGCCTCTGGCCTTTGTTGATTATTTATTTGAAGATGTTTTGTATTTAAGATTCCAAGGAAAATTGAAATTATTTTATTTGGGATTTGGAATTACAATTACAATTACTTTGTTAAAAAAGATACCGTGGGAATTTAAACATAAAGTATGTTTTATCATTGAAGAAAATTAACAGGTTATATGAATTGCTTAATATATATGTAAAATTTCTGTTATCTGTGGATATCCAAATATCTGCTTGGATATTTCATGCATAGATGTCAGTGTTGCCATTTCACTGTGGCATCAAAAAGATTTTTTTCATGCTGGAAATAGTGATCTAGATGCCAAAACAATGTCCTAAAATGTAAAATAAAATGTAAGTGAAGACCTAAGTTGAAAATGTGCTGATATTTGGGCAAATATGTGAGCAGAAGTCTGAGAGGCAGTTGATTAATTACTGATTATAAATATGTTAGTAAAATCTAAGCAGGGAAAACAGGTAAAGTGAATCCTGATTTTAGTCCGTATTCATATCTGTCACAAGTTTCTGTTCAGACTTCAGACCTAAGGACTAACTGAAAGTGTGTGTAGTGCACACAATCAGATGTTAACGGTCTGACAGACTTAGTTAAGTTGCATTACAGCTATGACAGTAAATACAACTCATCTGTGGCTTTGGGCACATGAATGGCTCAATCTGTGGCAACTCAAGATAGTGTGAATTAAAAAGCTGGAAAATGTAACACAGATAAGAAAATCAAATTAGTCTCCAATCCAACAATAGAAAAATGTACACCTGCATAAATTCGGGCTCAATTTGCTAGACCTGCCTTGTGTTTGCTTCTTTCTGTCTCCCATTTTCAAATGCACAGCTTGTTTATCTAACACAGCTGCCTCCATGCAATTTGCTTGAGGCTTATGCCTCAGGCGTCATCTCTCTCTGCTTGTGAATCCATCACACAGACATATTGATGCCCTAGTTGATGGTAACAGTTGATTTTTCACCTGTAATGCATTTGTCTGCAAGAATCTCTTCAGGGAAAACTGGAACTAGAACCTAGAACTTGTTTTAAGTAAGGACAAAAGGAATTCGTATTAAATGATATGCTATAAACATTTAAACTTGTAATTCAAGTAGATACTGTCCAAATAGATATGTAGTTTCCATGCTAAAATATATTTTGACATAACGGCAAAAGTTAAAAGGAGAAGAGGTCACAGAAACTGTATCTAGCAGCCAGTTTTCAATAAGATTATGAATGGACAGCTTCACAAGGCTATTTCTGACCATAGGGTTTCCCTCTTAAAAAAGCAGGACGGAGGACATGAGACATCTGAGAGCCTGCTTTTGTTAGAGATTAGAAAAATAAAACCAGAATAAATCATTAAGTGCAGTCAGAAGATACCTGGGGAGATGTGACAAAATGCAAAACTGTTGAGGCAGGTAACTAAGTTATAACTGCATTTGAAATCTAATACGCAGTGAGACTCTGAAGTGTTGGAACTGTAAGTATTGAACTTACTGAAGTAACAAATTTTTCCTTTTCTTACTTTGAAGGTTTTATTTTTCTGTCTAAGGGTTCCAGGCCTCAGTTTCATTGTATTGTGACTGTACTCCGTTTTGCATGTAGGACAGATATGGAACAATGCCTACGAATTAAGGAGACAAAAGAAAAAAGAAAATAGAAGTGTAGGCACTTGGTCAGGGGGTCACAAACCACATCCACAAAATCACTAGCAAATTCCCCATGGATTTCAACAAAGACAGGACTTCACCCTCAATTTGGACGAAGTGATGTACTGCACTGCTGTTATGTATCTTGCAGGGGAAAACATCAGCAAGGAAGGGGTTTGCTTATTTGGACCATTTGCACAAGTGCTAAGCTGGATAGAGTCCATGTCAGCCATTGCATTCCTGTTGATCGGGATCACTAGTAGAAGGTGATACATTGCTGTAAATTGTTCTGGTCTCCTGCTGTGTCCTTCTAATTCATTTGAGTCCGGCTTTGGAGACAGAGCTGCTTTTGGAAGCTGATGACACTGGCTGTTTAATCCATAAACTCCCTGGAATCTTCTTTCTTTGTTTTTAAGAGAAGTTGGTCATTTCGGTGAGGGATTCTCAGTTGTTTTTGTGATATGCTAGTACCGTACATGAGCTAAGGCTCCTAAGGTTAGGCTTGTGGTCACAGGTCAGTCACTTCACCCAGGAGCTACCTGACGTAACTGAGAGGTGGTAGTCCCTCCACCGTACTGTGTGGACAGCTGGGCTGCCAGGGCAAGAGAGGGGGCTTGCATCTGTAGCAGCCTCCCCAGAAACATACTGAAAATTCAGTCCAATGTAGCAATCGGGTCTTGTTGACAAGAATTTTGGTGAGAAAAGTTGATCACAAGTATTTAAGTGTTAAGTATTTATTACAAGAGAAAAGTTTATCGTAAGGCCTGCCTAAATTTCTGACAGTTTTCCCCACAAATGCTTCAAACTGTGTCATGGCTTTCTTGCTTATGACAGAGCCTGTTCTATTGCGACATGGAGATGTCTTGAGTTGAACTCCGTAGAACTTAGAATCAGTGAGTAAGGATATGTGCCTCTAAGTTTTGGAGTATCTTGGGTTATTTGTATGGGAAATTTATTTTAGGTAACTCTTAGAGATTTTCTGAATTTATATTAGTTAAAATTTTTATTTTATTCTAAAGCAGGTGGAATCAGATTTCTGGTCAACAAGACATCTGTTTTCAAAGGCTGGCAGGCCTTTAAAATAGAGCTCACAAAATTCCCTAAATGACTGCTAAGATAGATCTCAAAGAAAATGGACTTTTTGACACATACTTAATATGTGACTGTTTGCTGTAATATAAAAATGTAATTTGTGTTCTTGAGGAAAGACCTCTGTAATTAGAGTGAGTTCCTCACTTATGAACCATTGGTCATGTAAGCATACAAGCAGATGTTCAGTAAACTTCTGGGCCACGATATTCTCTAGAAATTGTCTTGTATATATTTTGCCACACCTCATTTTCATTTCAAGTATACATAATAAGGGAGATCTATCTAACTTTTAAGTTTCATCCAGTCAATAAAACTTAATGTAGCAAGCCAGTTACTTAGGGATATTGTGTATTGTCATTCCTTTGAATCTGTCTGCTTTGTGAGTTTAAAGCTACTTTGGCAGCTGACACTTATTCCCTTTTCTAAAATCCTAATAGTAACTTCTCAGCTTATGTAACTAGGGACATTAATTAAAAAAGTGGTAAATACCACCCCAGTTTGCAAGATCTTGGGATTCCATGGCTCTTCTGTCCCCAGTCCTGCACAAACGACCCCCTAAACATACACTTATGTTTAGGGGGTGACTTTTTCTTTTAGGGGGGTAGTTTGTTGGCCACTTCTTGTTAGTGTATGTTTTCACTGTTATTTTTCATTGTTAGGCTTGTGATTTTAGAGAGGGAAATAGTCTGCTATCTGCTCTGTAGTCCTATGAATACAAGATTGGTCTCCATTCACACTTACGTTTTCTAGTGTTTTCTTCTAGCTTAGTTTTAGGTGTCCTAAAGAACAAGACTCTCCTTTGGGGGTGTTTGCAAAGTCTAGTAGATCACACTGCCAGGAATTTTCTCCTGCTATTGATTTTAAATTTCCTCCGTCTTGATTTCATTCCATTATCCCAAGTTTATACTTCCTGTACTTTCCAAATCATTCCTTCCTCTTCTGTGTGTTTATATTCTGCACGTACTTGGCTCTAATTGTCTCAGCCCAGCTATTATTTCATTAAGATAGTCATGCTTACCTCCTTTAACCTTTCCTTGTATCAGGTTGAATCAGGTCCTTTATTAGTCCATTTCTTTACTCTGAGTTATCTCAGATTTGACAAGATCCTTCTGATAATAAGATTCCCAGTATTTTTCAATTTGGTTGGCTTTATTTTAAAATACCTAGGATTCACAGAACACATAATCAGTTTAAGACAAAAGTTATCAGCCGCTGTTGAAAAAAGTATTTACTATTGGCTTATTTTTACTGCACGTTGTTTATCAGTGGAGTATTTACAGTCATGCAAAATGCCTAAAGTATGTTTAGGCATTGGATAAACATTTACTAGTGAACACTGACAAATTCAGATGTACATATATGCAGAAAATGGCATATTATGTTGATGACTTTTACCATAAGGTCATATGGAGACTGCCTCTTGTATCCATGAAAGTCTCTTCGTTTATTATGCCCTTATGTTGCAAAGTTGACATTTTTAAACACTTTTGTGTTTTTGGTAGGTGGCTTTTGGCTAGATGTTAGATGTCTGCATTGTAGTGCATGGTATCCTAACCCTCTCCCCAACTCCCAGACATGTGAATTATTAGTTAGCTTTCCAGTATGTGTAATCTCTGTGGACAACTGTGGTCAAGTCTTGGTTGTGCTCCAAGCCAGAGTGGTATGGCCTGTGAAAACAGAGGTTTTGCATCATTCATTTGCTCTTAATACTTTGTACATTAGGGCCTATGCCTTGTCAGTTTAATCCTGCTATCGTGGGATTTACTGTGGTTCACAGCCACTGCATGAAGGGCAAATGTGTTTTGAAACAATCTGATGCATCCTGCATCCAGAAAGAAAGCAAGCTTACCAAAAAGTACTGCTACTTAAGTACTTATCCGAGGAGTGATCTGCCTACTGAAAATACCACATAGAAATTCCTAGCTTTATTAAAACAGCACATTCCAGCATGCAGCTGCTGTGGTGATGGGCATTCTGGAGAACCCCAAGATAGGCAGGTAGGTTCCTTAAACACAATGTGTATGTTTCACAAGGCATTCTTTTGGTTTTGTTTTGTAGCCTAACAGCAGTGGTCAAGTAGTAGGGAAAGTGCCTGGCCATTTTACTCCAGTTTTGGCACCCTCTCCCCATCACAGTGCGGTGCGACCTGTGACCCTGACCATGACAGATACTAAACCCATCACTACATCCACTGAAGGTGAGGCATCTTCACCTACAGCAACCAGTAAGTATTTCTTTAGGAAACAAAAGATGTCCATCAAAGATTCTATACGATTTCAAATTGAGGCCAGAAAAAGGTGCCTTTTCCTACTATTTGACCAAGTGGATGCTCATCATTTTACATTGAGAGCAAACACGATCTATCTGCAAAGCTTTTCCTCCCCAAATTTCAACAAGTGCATCATGTTACATGAACCAAAGTTTGTAACATGACAACCAAAATGAAAGGGAAAAGCCTGCATATTTGACCACTATTCAAGAAAAAGAGAATGTATTTTTTCATCTAAGGTGGACATTGTAAAGACATTGAGAAGCACACCCAGACACCGAGGTTTTACAATGACCCGCAGACAGAATTCCAAACAGAAATTGGATGATTTGCTCCTCAATGAGCTTTCCTACAGAAATCAAGCCTTGTTAGAACGCATACTGAATCCGAGCTATGACAATTGCATGTTGATATAGGTTGTGTCATTTTTAGCAAAAACAACTGATGTGACAAAAGAAAATTTTAATTCTTTGTCATTGTCGCAATGGATGGTAGACCCACTGCTCTTTTTTTAAAACAAAAAACCCAAACCCTAGCTTTAATGCTTTAAGTTCCTTATTACTATATAGGACCATATTATTTATCCTATTATCTTCAATGGAGTTGCGGTTTTGGAAATAAGAGCAAAGTTGCTACTACGTGTAGGTTAATTTGGTCTCTTCCAAATACTCAACTTATGCTCAGTGATGCAGAATGTTGCTTTTTAACTACTTTCTGCATTTCTGTTGTCTTTGAACTTTTATTTGGACTTGAGATGGCCAGTGTTACCAGTATTTATCGGAGTACTGAAGATTTTTAGGAGACATGTCCAGACATGTACTTTGGAAGAAAACTTACCAGTCTTTAAAAATATTGATCTCTTTAGAGTCCGTTACATTAAAATGACTTTCTTTAGGCCTGTTTAGTATTTGAAATGTGAATCCAATCCCTGACTTTTGATCTGTCATTAACAGAGACCATAAACCATAGGTTTCCTAGGCATTACACTACTTTAAATCTTTTTATTAGGATGTGTAGCAAAGATGAGACCCGAATGCATAGGAGTGGCCAAGATGTAAAGGAGGAAAAATGTTTATGCCTTTACTATAAAAGGATAGTAGGAAATTTTGGACAAACTATTGTTTAAGTATAAACAAATAATTATGTGGATAGATTTATGGAAGGATTTTAGCTCTTCTTTTAATACAGCAGAAGTTTTGTTAAAAGGTGGTAGAGTATATCCATATCCTCCCTGGTGGTTTGTGGTACCAGATTCTTGCACATTTTAAGAAGAGTTAGTTTTACCAGCAAACAAGAAGATGTTGCACTAGACTTTTCATCCAGAATAGAAAATTGGGAAAAAACTGAGTTCATGTGTAGTTTCAAGTATTCATGGTTTCATTCTTCTTCCTGCTTTACACGATCGTGCCTGGCCAAAATAGCTGTCTCAGATGAGGTGAGGCTTTCTGATACAAATGACAAAAAGAACAAATACAATGTCAGAACTATACTGGGATGTTTTCTGGTAATCTGACCATATTACTCATCATTACAGGAAAGCAAACCTAATCTGTTCATTGTCCTACTACGAAGAGAAAAATTTGGGCTATATTCATTCAACTCATTGGAACTTGGGTATCTGATTCTCCATGAACCTCAGAACATCTCAGTTTAGATATTTGAAATAAGGCCTCCTCATACTTCCACAAAAGTGTGCAAGTAACTTACCTGAAGATCCAATATCTATCAGTGCAGCATGTAAATAATAATAAAACCCCCCTATGGACAAATTTAATTTGAATGTGCTAGTTCTGCGTACGAGATAGCATATAAAAGCTACATGTTCAGAGTGTTATAGTTTTTAGAGCAGCGCAGTAGTCTTTCTGCTTGGTAAAGCCTTTTGAAACTGGATTGGTAACTGTAGGAGCCAAAAAGTAAAGGAACATAGCTTGTCGATGAAGAAGATAGCAAAAAATGAGGGTTCATGTCCTGCTGATATATAAATTGTATATGAATACATATAAACTGTATCATCAGTCATAAAAGACCTGCCACACAGAGTGCTAATGTTAACTTAACGGGAAAATCAAGACTAAATATATTTTAAGGCATAGTTTTACTTCTGTTTGCAATAACTGATTGATTGCTTCAAAATATATATACATATAGATATATAAAACATATGCTTGGCCAACAAGTTATCTTTATTATTCAGTCAAATGAAAATGAAGTGGCAAATGATTAGCACTGCTTTTCCTTCTGAAGTGCAATAGCAGAATTGTTTTGAATGAGAAAGAACAGCAGGGTTTTATAGTATTTGGGGAACCCTGTGGCCTCCCCCATAATTTCCTTCTAATGACTGATTAATTTTTATGACAGTTCTTCTTCCTGTTTACTGTACACAGTCTCTTATTTATTTTTTTTTTCAAATTTAATGGATTTAATTTGCTTGTGTTTGCTGTGTGATTTTAATACTAACAGGCCAATTCAGTAAGTACTCCTATCTAGCTTCTCATTGGCATCTTTGTATATGTCTTAAATTTTAGTAGTTTTGCTTTTTCTGCTGGCAAGTTTCCAGGCTGTGATGTTGCAAGTTGCAGTACAGAGACCTCCACACTGGGAAGTGGAGTAAGACCACCTGCCTGATTTCATAAGTGCCACCAAAAGCCATGAGAGGGTGATGGGTTTTAGGGATTACTGACAGAGACCAGACAGGAATGTGACCTACAGGTGAAGCAAAGATCCATATCCTGCAACTAACCCCAGCGTAACCTACCATTCCTTTTCTCCTCAGAAATGGATTTCTTTAATCTTCTGAGGCAGAGAGTAAGACACTTCCTTAAATTGCCACCTTGGGAAAATGCTGCTTCTGGATGCATAGGGGAGTTGAATATTTAATATTATATTGCACAGTAAAAATTAGCTCCCTTCTCATGAAAATACTAATCAGATTACATCCAGTTTCCAAAGGCCTGTAGAGGTTCATTTCATGTCACATAAGTAAACTGAACTTTTGATTCAAATTTTTGTTGTTCTTTTACAGTTCTGTCATGGGCCTTCATAGTAGTGAGAAAAATAAATGTGCACTAATATTTTCTCTCAACATCGTAATCTCGGTGATTTCACTGGTGCCTTGGATTGGTGTAGTGGAGATGAGAATCAAGCTCAAGATTCCTTCAAATATATACCTTATTTAATCACTTAAAAAAAGAAGATATATTAGTCAGAGGAACTTTATTTAACAAGAGCCATCATTATGATTTACACATGCAGCTTCCATTGAAGTTTATAGGAATTTACACATTCTTTCTAAACCTGGTCCAATTTTGCTTTTCTTTTGCATTCGATTAAAGTTCAAAAAAATGAAAACCACAGACACATCCTATATATTGCAAATTCATAACTCTGGATCTCTCATATTTGTACTGTACCTGCACAGGGTAATAGCTATGCTAGGTTGGTATTTATATCAATCTGTTTTGTTCTTCCTTAATCAGCCTACACAGCCTCAGGCACATCCCAAGCCAATCGATATGTGGGACTAAGCCCAAGAGACCCATCCTTCCTACACCAGCAACAGGTGGGCAAGTTTCACATAGGTGTAATGGTATAGAGAAGCTTTTGTGATATTACCGTCCTACATGCTGCCACTGTTATCTTGGATTAGACTGGGGTCCTAAGGGTTTCATTCTTTGTTTATTCAAAACAAAAATGAACCCTTTAAGAAACATTAATTTAGCATGCGCTTTATTTCTTCGATTTGTGACAACTTAAGGAACAACTCATCATATTTCTTTCAATTATTTTATTTTTCAAGAGAACATACATGTAATCTGTAATAGGATTTTATGAAAGAGAATGAGGTGTATGAGGAACAAATACTCACTTCAAAATCAGTTTAAAAATAAGCAAAATTTCCAAAGCAAAAAGTCTAACTTATTATTTTCAAGCTATGTTGGTTTTTTTCCCCACATGTATAAGCTTACGTTTCTTTATTTTAGTTCTAGAAGATGAGTTACAAAAGCAAATTCTCAGTGCAACACATCATCATTTCTAGTTTAATAGGTTTAAATTGGTCTGCTGATTTTAAACGTGATAAAACCACATTTTTGTTCTAGTTTCTTACATCATTTATGTTTCAAGTAGCATTTTAAATTTCACATCTCATTAATGCTGTAAATTTAATGCAAATGAAGTGTTTACCCAAACTGTGAAAATATACAGCCGAGATTAATGATGGCTTACAAACAAATTAGCTGCAGTCAGTAGCAAGGCCATGTGTATACAGAAATGCTACATTTCTAGTAACAGGAATAAATTCAGACCCTTTAGAACTTTAACATATTTTATGATGTATGCTTGTGTTGCTTCTAGATCTTAACAGTAGAGGACTTTGAAATTAACAGCATGTAAAATGTTATAAGGAAAAAAGCTGAATGTGGCAGCAAGGAAAGGGCTGTTAAGCAGTCATTGGTATTTATCGTAGTGTGTTTTTTTCCGAGGCTTGGGTTCCTGTCAAGAGTTGGTGCACATGCCTGTTTCATATTTCAGTAAAACCTACCTGTTCAGTGTTTGCTGAGATATAGCTGAAGTGTGCTTCATCTGGAACTCTCTATCCCTACCCACTCCCAGGGCAAGGTGGCAGTGTGTCCGTTTTAAAGGTCACCACATGCAGAGTTCAGAGAAAATCATAAAGATGATCATTTATTCAAGATAGTTGATGCTTTGCCAACTTTTTTTTTTTGTAACCAGTGAGGCCTAACTGGAAACATCTGTACACTTTTATGAAAATAGCAAATGACAATTAGTGGTTTTGCCAACCATTCATCTTTCAGGAAATTTTCTGGTGTATTGCTTTTTTTTAACCTCTCAAAGGTTGTAGTATCATAAAATGTGTTATAATTACTATAAGATGTTTCTTTTTAAAAGATATACAGTATATGTTTATTGTATTTTAAAACATACACAACTCCTCTCTTCTTTTCATGTGAAGTTTTATATAGTATACTTTGAAAAGTCTCTGGCATCCAGTTAATTTGTGGATGTGCAATACTATTTTTCTTTTGTCTACATGTTTTTAGACACAATTTTTTCTGCAAATTTGCTACTGCTTAAGCCCACTCCACCTTCTTCCAAGTTCATTGAAAGAGTTACAAACTTCTTGTCACATGCTAGAAGGTAGTGGCAGCACGCTTAATTTTCTCTTGGCTGAGTTTATGACATGTAAATCATATGTTGCTTATTTCATGCATCTTCTGTATATTTTTGGCTTTGTGTAGATGGAAATAAGATCGGAGATTTCAGCAGTGTCACAGGAACATAAAAGTGAGGGGGATCTCAAGGGTCATCACAGTCTTTGGTGTTTATATGCACTGTGTCTTATACTCCCTTTCATGGTAAAACATGTGGCCAGATGGCTTAGAGGGAAGGGGAAAATAAATTAGTTCTCACATACACTTTATAAACAGAAAAATTCTTCAATGCCACTGTGTGAAACCCATGTTCTCCCTTCTAAAGTATGTTGCTTCATAGTCTCGTTATATTAATTCAAGAGCATCAATTGATGGGCAGTAAGCCATATAGTAAGTTTAAAAATTGTGTCATTGATTCATCTTTGCTGTGAGTTCTCTATTTTCTAATTTATGCAATGGGTATATGTGTGCGCTAGCCTGAGTGTGTTTGCTGAGGGTGCGTGTACGGATGCTTACATATACAAATATGTACAAAATTAGGGAATAGTACTTACTGCAGAAACCATTTTAAAGAGCAGAATGCTTTAACAAAAAGCTTTTTCAGATGAGTAGATACAAATATATAAGTGTGTATATATGTGTTTCTAGTGAATTAGATACCTTCACTCATTTATGTCCTAAAGGAACTCTGAGGTGACAGTGCCACATATGTTTATTACCCATAAAGTGAGGTAGAGTACTGAGATTGTCTAAACAACTTTAATAGAGCAAAGGTTGTCCTTTGGTAAGGCAGAAATGAGATTGATTTACTATGTCCTTTCATTACTTTACAACAATTTAAAAGAGACCACTCTTCTTGTGGCAGATTTTAAATGCATTTGGTTTAAAGCAGCCCATGATAAATGAAAAGAAAAATCAAGGGGTACATGAAATAAAGGCAATCAATCATTTTGTATTAGTGGAGAGAAATTCTAAATTAGAAAGCCAACGGTTTTAGTTCCAGAGAGGTCTTTCAAACATTCACCATACCCCATAATGCACATTGACCCCTCAAGAATAAATATTGTCACCGGTACATTTTTTACTTCATTGGAGGAGTCTTTATGAAGATTTATTCTCTCTGGTTATGAGAAATATTGGCATGTACTGTTGAGTACTTTTTGTTGTTCTTAGAAAGAACCGTTGTGTAGCTTGTTTAAATTACAGTAACCACAATAAATTTAAAAGTTACACATGTATTTTGCAACATACACTTAGATGGACTCTTTTGACAAAGCGACAGTGTGCTAGAACTTCCAGTAAACAATTTATAGCACAACCTACCTGGAACACTCACATTTAGATGGGAAGTACTGAATACAGATTTTAAAGACAGTGCATAATAGCACAAATGGGAGCACTTAATTTTCTTTTACTGATCTGGATACTATGAAAAATATGCTGCTACATGCATTACTTAGTGTGCTATGTTGACAGGAATACACGGTTCTAATGAGTATTATAACTATGCAGTCCGCTTCCTGCTGCAATTGCTGGTGGGTCTTCCTGTTACCTGACTTGAAACACTATGGATTTCTATACTGTGACATAAATAGTTACAAAACATATCTCTTACTTCAGTGACATCTAGACAGTCATGTGTATCTTATCATTTTGTTGTAAAAAAGTCATGTTAGCCCCCAAAACTGTGTATTACAAATTGTTAGTGACCAGTTGGTTTGCTTTTCTTGATTCAGCATCACCTTGTGAGAGTTGTTAAGTATTAATAATGTAACTGCAGGGAGGGCATCATAGGAAGGGGCAAGGGAAGTGATAAGAGCTAGTACCTGAGTTTTTCTTAATTTTACTATTGGTGGCTGGTGGGATTATTTTATGAAGCCAAATATAGTACTTGTTGCTCATTGTCTGTGCTGAGAAACATCTTAAATGAGTTGCGCATAGAAGAAAGGTTAGATAATCTTCACAGTTATATGGGAGCACCTTTTCCCCCACCTTCTTTCTCCAATTTGCATCTACTGAAGATTTGTGGTTTCTATGCCTACACTAGAAGAAAAAGCAACAAATTGAGGAAACTCAGCCAAATACAATCATCTACAAGTGAACTGAGTCCCTTGCCAGATTCTAGTTGCGTCTCCATTCTTTTGGCTAAGTGATTTTAATGGAGACATCATTAGTTCAGTAACAAAGTCTTAATGATCGGAATTCTCATGGTTATGGGATGGCATTTCTGTAGCCTCCTTGTGTTACTGTTCTCAACTTTATGGATTTATTGCATCTTTATTGCATCTTGTCTATCTTGAAATGATAGACACTTAGAGACAGGTTGATGTTGTTTCTGGCTAGAAAGCTAGAATGTTGCCAGAAATATTAGTCATGCACTTTAACTGTGTAAACAACATAAAAAGATGGATGGATGGACATTTTTAGTTATTGCAAATACAGATTAATAGTTTCACAATTAATAAGATTTCTGTTGGAGTGAATGAAATAACTGTCAGGTTTTCTTTTTTGGCCATTTATTTAATTGTAATGCAGCTTGGAGCCTTGTATGTGTGATTCTGTTTTTAATGAGAAAATGTAAGTAAATAGGGTAGCTATTAAGGTCTGTGAAGACAATGATGTCTAGAACTTTCCTGTCTGTTACAGTGAACTGTGCTAACTAATGCTGGCCAAGTTACTGAGGAGCTAGTGAACTCTTCCAGTCTTTGCACTGATTAACACAATGGCATGGTTTTCACTGGAGCTTGGACTTCCCACTTTTGGTGTGTGGTATGCACATTTTTCACACAGCTTTGACATTTATGAGAGACTTTTGCCATGTACATAGTAATAAGAAACACTTCAGATCTCTAAAATGCAAAATCAGAAAAATTTAGCTAGCTTTTTATTTCCTTCACACGAGACAGCCATGCCTCTGCAGTAGGAAGTTGTTCTTACCAGATGCATCCTTTAGTTACTGAATCACACAGTTCAAAATGGAGTTCTCTTCATTCTGTTCATCATGAAAGTGGGAAACTTCAGTGTCCACTGAACATGGAGTATCTGTTTGCAAAACGTTTTGGGTGGATGTTGCTTCTGCTTTCATCAGAAGGCTAAAAGAAGAACATAAGTAGACTCCTAAACAGAACTTCGCAGTAAAGCCAGGAAACAGGTTATCAACACTTAGGCTGTTCTTATTGTGTCCCTTATCATAATTGACAGTTTGACGTAAAACTGGGTCACATGACCACCAGGGAGGTATGTAAATGGATAAGAGGTCACCTTTCACATATGCTTGCTTGAAAGGAAACACATTTAAAGGAAGTTTCAGTCAAAACAATGTCAATATGCAAATGTTAAATTTTATGGGCTTTTCTCAACTAATAGACACTATAGCACAGTCTCCTATTACAGTTTCGAAAATACGTATCTACTTTCACTAGTCATCACAGAAGCCTGAAATGAACCTTAGTCTTAGACAGTCACTCTTTAAACAGGAGAATAAAAAAACCTGCTTTGATATGAACCCATAAAAATTATTCAGACTATGATTAAAGACTGAGCTGTTGACTGTGGGTTTTTAATGTACATAGGATTTGCATACTTAAAACTCTGTAGGATGGTTGTGCTTGGAAGGTGCCCAGTTTAAACTGAAAAGGCCACTATAGTGAAATCTAGCTCTTGGGTAGAACTTCGTATCAGTACGTCTCGCAGCACGGTGAAGTGCGAACCAAAATCACTTCCCTGGCATCTTACAGAGGGCAGAACAGGAGCAGGGAGGTGGATGACTTGCAGGCAAGTGGAGGAGCTAGGAGAAGCACTCAGCCTTCTGCTTCTGCAGCTGAGGCAGATGAGGGAGTTGCGCTGCCCCCCTAGAGAAACACTTGCTCTGGGCTTTGTACTTCATGGGTGCAGCAGTGAGATGTACTGCAGGGATGAGAGACCGCTGCAGCTTCACATGCCGGGAAATGGCTGGGCTGCCTGTGAGGTGTCCCCATCTACTGCGAGGTGTCCCCATCTACCGCAAGGCTGGGCATCCTTTTCCACTTCAGAATACAGACCCGTGTTCTTTTTCTGGGTGGTTAGGTGAGAGAGCAATAAAAAAAAAAAACCCAAAAACATTGATAATGTTTTGTGGATGGAAGGTGTTACTGAAATGGGGTTCATGTGGCTTGCCTTGCTGAAAATATCAAAGCCGTGGGACTGAAGAGCAGGCCTGTCCGACAGGCTTCTAGGACAGACTTTTCACCATGTCACATAACAAATCAGGCCCTTTATTTTGCATTCATAGCATATTTTTGAGAAAGTTAGTGATGTTTTTCAGCATTTATTAAACATCTCATGAGGACTATTTCTTTAGTCCCTCTACTGAGGAATTTAAGTTTCTTAAGTAGCCTTCAAGAAGTTTCCTGCCTCTCCCTTTCACACATCCTGCAGAGAAACTCTTTTAGGTAGCTTACTGTGGGTGAGAGTGAATGTGCCTTCTCGTCTCCAGCTAACACCGTGGCATGATTTTAGAGGTCACCTAAGTTTCTCTGAGGACTGTAACTAGCCAGAAAGCTTTCAGCATAACACCAGACTACATATAGGACTCAAAATGCTGTATTAAAGTGCCCTACATCCTTCCAAAGCTTGGTATTCATGTCAGGTCTGTGCCCCCAGGCTTTCCCTGCTGGGCTGTCTGGACATCCTCCAAGGGCAGTGTTACCACTGCTGCTGTGAACAGACATCTTCCATCAAATGGCGCCGGGGCTTGTGGAGGTCTTTTAAGCTTTTCCAATCTCTTTACCCAGAAAAGACTCAACGCACGTGAGGGATTCAGACAGAGACTTTGAATGTGATACTTCGACATACTTTCAAAAGTGTATTTCTAAACCTTAGACAACCCGATCTCTAAGCAGGAGTGATTTGGGAGAGGAAATTTTATGAGGGAAAAAGAAAACACATTTTCCTGGCAGGTTAGTTTTTAAAGACAACATGGCCGTTCTGTGAGCCTGCTGAGTGTGGAGCAATAGCTTTTAACACTGGCAAGGTGGTTTTCAGCACAACTGACTGAGGCAGTCCTGGGCTTATCATAGAACCCATTGTCATATGGACCTGCAGTTCTTCAAGGTATTGTCAGCACCGGAGGTATGGCACTGTTGGTGCAGTGAATAGCACTGCAGTTTACACTAACTATAAGTCTGGTGTAGCATGAATCTTCACATACATGTGTGTGAATGTGTCTGCAGCATATTTATAAAATCCACATGTTTTATTACCATTACAGTAATTAGATGTATATGTATTAAGGAATGTATGACTGTGTATAGTATGAAGTGTGTCATTACCAACATTCATGAAATAGGCTTGAAAAGCTCTTTTTGGAGCTTTCTTAATGATAAATTTAACACATTAACTGTATATGTGGAAAGTTTTCATACAGACTGTGGGAAGAATATAATGATTTAGTGCAGAAGTTGATTTACTAAAATATAATGTATGAATCCTTTACTCTTTTCCCTAGTGGCAAATGCAATCAGGTTCTATAGCAGGCTGTGCTTGCCAGATTTGTGACCTAAACCTAAGTGCATAAAGTCATTTGATAACACTAAGTTTTTGATTTTAGTATTCTTTATGGTTCTAATCAGCCAAAGGGCTTTTATTCGTAGATTTTATATTTTGTGAAAGAAGAAAAGGGGGGGGGGGGTATAACCTTTCAGTCTTGTATTTCAGCTGGAAGTGAGTTTTTATGGCTAAGTTATAAAGCTTTAAAATATGCATCTGTAATGAAGATGATGACATTCTTAAGGATTATAGCAGAAATACATCTACTGTACATTGAGTAACTGAGCTGACATATTTTACTGTCTTCAATATTAAAATCAGGTTTACAATACTGTTTTGTATAGTGACTAAACCAAATATTTACTTACCCCTTTCTTTAAACATATTTAAGGTATTATTCACAGTTACCTCTAGCAAACTTTTTGACTGCATGTTTCCTTTTCTGGTTAATTTCATGTGGTTTAGTCATGCTTTTAATGGCCTTTAGAAGGTCCCTTGGAGTTCTTTAGATAACAAAAAAGAAACAATCCCTATGAAAACATTGGAGACTAACATTTCCATTTCTCAGACCTTAACAGCAGGAAGCTTATGAGTCTAACAGCCAGACAGGGTCAGGTTTGCAATATTGTCTTGTCCTCAGCATTTGTATTTTTCAGGAAAAGACTGCAATTAATTGTGCTCCTGTGAAAATAGTTTATTGTAGTTTGTTTGCTATAGCCTGCACTATTTGTGAATATGGATAGAGAAAACTAAAATGCATTGAATGCAATTAAACTCAGCAACATTATCTTCAATTCAGAGTGCTGTGTCATATATGTACTGCAGTTTATATACAGCATTGCTATACAGAGGTTAAAATGTATGTTTTCTTCTCAATCAAGATCAGTTCACTTTCTTAAACTTAAAAATAAGCAGTATATCTTTTCAATAAATCTGCTAACACTGTAGGGCAGCTGTTAAATAAACAGAGCTATAGAGGGTTGCTTGACCAACCCGTGAAGGCAGAACTGGTGATTTGAGGATCTGGGAAGAATTTGTTTCAGCTAACATTTAGTACATTCCTCATTATATTAAAATGCAATAAAGTATTTTAAATGCTATTGTTCTGAATCTAAAGCAAGATTAGATTATTTTATCACCTCTTGCTAAGTAATACCACTGTCAGTAACACTAGATTAATAAACTTCAACTACAGAATACCTTTACCCTTCTTAAATAGCGAGATAAGGACATACAGTTTGTTTAATTTGGGCAAATTTTCTATAAATTGCATGTCTTCTATGTTTCACAAAATGCATGCTACAAGATATTGATTATATTTGAACTTTACTTAATACACATTATGTAGAACATTGCTTAGAGAAAACAGCATTTTTATTTCCTTTCTTAAAGTATCTCACTATTGAATATTAACATTTCCTTTTATTCCAGCTCAGTTTGTAATCTAATAATGGCTAATTGTTATGTGCTAAACGCTAGTTACTCTTTTATGCTTTATTAATAGAGGAGTGTATTATCTTAAACAAATCTTACTAGGCATTTATTTCTCAGAATAAGTTATTTTTCTTTGTTTGTTTGTTTCCTTTTATTTTTTAAAGTTACTTCTTGGGAAAGTAAGGCTTTTGCCATGTACGGTACTAGTTTGCATGTATTCATTTAAATACTAAAAACTGTAGTACTGCTCGATCCATATCTGACTGCTAGGTTTCAATTGACAGCTGAGAATTTGTGACTGGACCATGAATCAAAACGGCAGGCATTTATACCCCAGTGCCAGTGAGGATACATTGGGAATTACTTGGCAAAGGTAACATTTTAATTATTTCCACCCCTACACCACCTCTAAAAAAGTTGCATTGAGCTACAGTATCTGTTTTAGCAGGCCTCCAGAGGAATATGTGATAGCATTTGATCAAAACACGCGTGTAATGTTTCTCCCATACACATTCAGGTTATCCTTAGTGTAACCTGAATTTAGAAACTACCTTAATTAAGCACCTGGAATGACAGTTCTGTGCTGTCAAATGCAAAGGGTTTGTAAATTTAAGGCAATTAGGCTTTAAAAATGAAAATGTTGTTTGCAAAATTAGAGGTCGTATTTTGGGGGGCTTAGTGGTTAAGACAAAGAAAATGGTGCTGTTAGAGGTATAGATGAGTATAATAATAAATGTCTGAGGTGGTGGTGGTTTTGGACAATGAATAACCATACTATTCATAGAGACTTTTCTGACTAATTGGCTGCTATAGATTTAGGTCACTAACATGTACATGAAGGTAAGATATAAATCATTTTATTTCTCAACTAAATAACAGAATAATTAGGATTGATTTATAAAAAATAGGGTTTCCTTTTGTATGAAAAAAAGAAAACACAATAAAACCTATTAGCCTTTGGTACATTAATAAATTGCTCATCATTATCTTTTACATCTCTTGCTATATAATGAATTATGGTAACAGTAGAGGTGTGTGCATCTAAATAGGTGTGTAAACAAATCAGCATAATTGTGATACATCAATTTTTAACCTCTTTCATGTGCAGGATTATCTGCAGCACTCAATGCCTAAGGGGGGTTGTTCATGTAAAGCCTGTGGGTTGAGAGCCTGTCAGATGAAGTATCAGCTACTCACTCTCAAAGTGATTTTAAATACTTCATGGACGTTTGTGTGCACATGAAAGTATGTGCTTCTGAATAGTTTGTGTAAGTATGTGTGTGAGTGTGATGTGTGTAGACCTTTTGATGTACTGTGTTGTGCTGTGGGTTGCTAGAAGGTTTGTGATTTTTGAGTGTTAGCTTGGAAGCATAATTACGGAATTTGAAAATTGGTGCTGTTTACAAATCTGAAGTTTAAATGCCTTGAATATTTTTGCTTTACTTTTCCTTTTTGCATTTTTTCTGAAATAATATTTAAAAACTGGAAGAATTGTGGCGGAAAAGCAAGCTGGTGTCATTTCTTCCCTTATAGATGAAATGGCACAATGGAAAATTAGCTAATGGATTCACCTCATCTCCTCAAGGGCTGTGATTCACATTATAAATCCCCATCATGCAGTAATTGCCACAGTTTTCAATGTACTGCCAAGAGTGAATCCAAACTGAGCTAGTATAGCACAGAGGAGGTGATTTATTCTCCCACTACAAAGGGTGTTGCTTTTTCAGGGCATTGACAAGAGTTACGAAATTATATCACAACTGCTTGTCTAGGAATATCCTTGAATGATTTTAATCAGTCATCACTCAAGCCACTTTTAAAGAAATCCCCATTTATACTGGCTGAAGCACTGTCCCAGAGTTTGCTGAATTCTGTTTTTCAGTACCCATCACACAAGACTCTTGGGCATAAATTATGAAAAGAAAGGAAAGGGGGGAGAAGATTTCTAGGTGATGACAAGGAAACTTTAGTGATGAGTACATGATCCACTCACCTGTACAGACAAAACTGCTTTGCAGGTTTCTCCTGGAGTGCTGCCTGCCACTTTGACCCTACCAAGATACAAAAGTGCTGCCAGATGAGCTTGGGCACAAATTCTGCTACAGGCATCTCTTTGCAGGCCTAAGCTACGCTTACTTGGCCTTGAATTAAGCACAGCAGCCTTTGAGGACAAAATAAAAAACCTGATAGCTCTCCCTAAGTAGATGGCTTGTAGGATTTGGGCTCTGGAGTACAACGTCCTGCAAATCCCATCTAGGTGAGGATCTAAGAGGAACAATGGTACCTGCAGAGGCTAAGGAACAGTGAGCCCTTCTAATGCTAAAACTGACACTAAAAAAAAGAACACCTTTGAAAAGGAATCGTTGCTTGTTGGCAAGAAATCTGTTCTAGTTCAGACAGTCAAAGTTTCCCCCACAAAGTGGTTTAATAAATGTTTGATCGTGTGATTTCCTCAAATCTGCTGTGCTTATTTTGGTGGTACTCGATCTGACCTTTTACAGCAGGCATTTGTGGCTGTTTTAATACGCTGACCTCAAGAAGGTAAAAAGTTGCCAGTGTCTCAACGTTAGCTGTCCTGTTGCTGCAGAAGTCAGGTATCAGAGGTGGCCAAGCTGAAAGCTTTCCCATGCAGTGTGGTTGGTGAATCACACCTTGGAAACTTGGGGACAGTGAATGATGATAAAACCTCTCTTATTTCTGTGTTCTTTGTCTTATTAGTAGTTGCCTGTCATATTTGATAGTAGGTACATTGCATAGATTTCAAAGCATGATACATAGATTTCAAAATACATTTTCAGGGGTTTTCTTTCCTTATAAAATTATGTATCTATTGACGTTTAAAGTCCCAAGTATAAGAAACTAGAGGTCCATATGTGAAAGACTGAACTTTGCAAAAAAAAAAAAAAAGAGAATATGGATAATACAAGACAAAAAAGTCCACAACCAAACCCACAAAACTTCAAGTCATTGAAGACTTGCAAAGAATAGTGATAGTAGAACCTACATTAATGCTTTGCTTAGATGGATTAAACATTCTAGTATCTTTAAAGGAAACACTTAAATAAAACATCCTGTGAGCATTCTTTAAAAAAAAGGAAAAGAACACAGTTATTTGGTAAGGTGTTTGGAAGTAGTAATTATTTTGCTCCTGATACCCTAACCATCTACAGTTTTTTTTCTTGCTGCTTATTTACATCATTTCTAGTACAGATATATACATTTTATGATGTCTGCCTGACTTTGAACAAAATTTAAGCACATCAATGCAACTAAGTTCTCAAGTAATTTTAAGATCTTTTAGGTAATGTTTCTTTCTGTACATGTGAAGAAGATACTCAGAATCCATTAAACACCCCCCCTGCCCCCCTTCTTTTTTTTCATAACCACAGTTCTGTGATAATAACTGTTTTCCTAGAGACAGAAGGTGAGGGGAAGCTGTGAAAATCTGTAAGGCTCAATTAGGAAAATGCAGTCTCAGTCACTATGTGAGAGCAAAAGCATATGCAACAAGTAAACTTAAACCATGAGTGAGAGTGAGAAAAGGTGTGTGTGTGTGTAAGTCTGATAACATGAGCTTGAGTCTGAATCTCAGCCACTCATTACGTCATTGATATTAATTCCAGTGGGACCACTCATAAAGCTGGCATGATGGGTTGCTTTTAGAGCATGTTGAATATTTGCAAGTCTTGCAAGCAAATTTTCATTGCCAAAGTGTACATTTTAACTCAGCTATTGCCAAATATATTATTATTATTCCCAAAAATTTTTATATTCATTTTTTTAACAATCTTTTTGTGTTAGTTTTACGGGTTAACTGTTACTTTAACATTACATTTACAGTACCCAGGCAAATGCACTAAGTTAGCATTTCCTGCTTTCAGTCTGTTATCTTGACACATAAGCATAGTACAACAGCTGGTTTGTTCCTGGAGATGCTGAGGAGAGCTCTGTTCTCAGAGTGCTGGATTTCCTTCTCAGATCTAGCTGTAGGGGTGTTCAGCTTTCTAAGTATCATTTTTTCCCCCAAGTTCCCCTCCGAGTTTATGATAATAATGCTAATAAGGCAATCTAATGGGATAATCTCTGATTTGTGAAAGAAATGATGGAGGGAATGGAGAACAGGTGCAGATTGCTTTTGTCACTCAGTACCTTGTGTATGTTTGGTGTCAAGCAAACACATAGCTAAAGTAACACAGTCAGCAGTGTTGCTGTGGCAAGCACATTTTGGCAAACACAGACACCTCTCAGTGGTTCATACCCTTCTCCATATCCCCCCCCCCCCGCTCCAATCCCTCATGGCAGTGTTTTAGAAGTAACAATTCATTACAATGTAAGAACAAAAATGTTGAAGTATCCTTATTGTAAAAGCATTCAAAGAAAGAAAACCTAATGATTTCTGGTCTTTATCAATTTAAATTGCTGCTTCTAATAGTTTTGCCCAACTCCATAATGCAGAAAGATGTGCAGAACATTATGTTTCCTCTCCATCTAGGCAAACATCTTCAGAACACTTCCTAAGAAATTAATTGTATTCAAGCCAGACTTGCATGCTGCCATCCCACAGGAAATGGGTCAGCAATCCATTAAGATGCCATTAGATAATCTAATTTGGAACTTAATCTCTAAATTAACCATGCTCCATACTTGAAGCATACTTGAGAGAAAGAAAAAAAGTTTATGTTTGAATCGATAGGGGAGCCGAAGCGTGAAGAAGGCTGTTTGTTTTTTCTGTAGCTGTGGTCACGTCTCAAGCTGTCTGGTAACCAGGAGAAACCAGACATGATGTAATTCCAGATTGAACTTGAACTTCAGGGACTTAGAATGGGGGAACAATGGACCATAGGAATCAATAATGTCCATTTTCCACATGATTATGTTTGGAGCTTTAAGTTAACCTTTATGGGAGAAGCAGCAAGATTTGCAGTGTGACCAAAATGAATGAGATGATCCAGAAGCAAGATGTTAAAGTAAAGAAAACAACTTCAGTAATATTTTCTGAGCAGCACTGCAGATTCCAGCAGGATTAGAAAAGTTCCCGCTCTGCAGTGAACTAGTTGCCTGTTCTGAGCACTCTTTGTTCGCTTAGGTAGGACAAACTTAATCTTATGTTTCCTGTCAGATGATTTTTGGCAGCACTGCTAGGGAAGGAGGAGCATATTATAGAGAATTCCCAAGTGTAAACTGTATCTTTAACCCCTTGGTTACTCCAGTTTTCTACTTGATCATCTTACCTCCAAGTGTTTCTTTTGAAGCAGTTAAACTACAATGTTGGTTTTATTTATTTCTTGGTGCATTTAGGGTTATCCGCCTTATTATTTAGTCATGCTATTTGATAAATAAACTTTTAGTCATGTTTTTAAAAAGTGCTAAGGTAAAAAAATCTAACAGATTAAAATTGGAAATGGTAATATTTGGGAGGAAGAGCAGTGTAGATGTAGGAAGTGGAGAGTCATTTTTTCATAGGGGACCCTGTGGTCTTTGGTAACCCCAGCCCACGTTCTCCATGGTCTGGCTCTATGGGAGGCAGCCCTTCACTTGGTCGTTGCCCCCTCTGCACATGTGCATGATTGCAAACCTCCTTGAACCCTGTCCAAGGACCAAACACTCACGCATGCTCGGTCTGTAGCACAGCACGGACATGCACTATTTCTCTGGGCCCTTCCTCTGCTGTGGATTTTCTTTGTTAGTGATGGGCTCTGTGGCCTTTTCCTGATTTTTCCTTACCTTTTTTTTGTTACACTATAACACAAAGGGGTCTGCAGGTCCTTACAGAAGAATTCTCTTTTCCCTCTTCTGGGTATAAATCAGTAGTCCTTTACCTCCTCCATCTGCTAGATGGGTGGTATGTGCCTGCTAAATTATAGAAGTTGTCCTAAACTAAGCTGAGATATACTTAATGTATCTCTTGAAATAAACGCTCACCTTGAAGGTGAAATTTGGCAGCTGTTTAACCACTGATACCAGTTTAGAATGGTAACAGAAGTACCGCATTAAGTAGCTGCCAGAGGGGTGGTTATTCTTTTGGCAGAAATGTGCAAGTGGGAATTTAGCCAGAGCACTGAGGTTAGCACGGTTGCGTTTCCAGAGTTCATACGATCTTAACAATTTGAAATGGTATAGTTCCCCGTGCTTGTGGGGGCAAGCACTTGCTTAGCACAGAGATGGATGAACCTTACTTGGTGACTCATTAGTGCCACTTCTCTCGACATCAAAAGCATTTCTACTTTTTCTGTCCAAATACTGACCTGGCTTGATCTGATCTACTTTGCCTTACTAGTGTGTTCATGCTGCAAGAAGGAAATACTGTTTTAGGTGTACTTCCTGAATGGTGAAATACTCTTACAGACTTCTGAAGCTGTAATAGAAAGAAGGTAGTAACTGGTGGAAAATAAGAATCTTAAAATCCTTCAGATTTACTCAAGTCTGATTGGATTTATTTATATTGCATTTAGTTAATTGTTTAACATTATTATACTCTTTATGTTATTACAATCTCCAAAGTGGACTGTATATACATATAATGTTGGACCCGCCTGTGGTCCATTCCAGTAATATTTTAATCAGAGGTTCTTGAAACAGCAATTATTATCCTTAAGAGGAAATCATGGCAGAAATCTTGATTGAATTAACATGTGCAAACTGTAATGGAAACTGTAATGGAGAAAGTTAACCCTGTAGGATGCTTGCAGGATTTTCCTTTGTTATTTTATTACATTTGAAGAGGTAAACACATTATACTTGCTGTGGGTAGAGAAGGAACCAATGACTGTATAACACACCTGATAGTCTAGTTATGGTGAGAGAAAACTGTTTCTGGTAGTGAAATTACTTAGAGGTATAGAGGTACCCTGCTTCAGGAAGGTGGTCCTGCACCATAGTTTCTCTCATGAAGGCCCCTAGTCTGAATCTCACAGCAACAGCTGATGGCGCTTCTCATGTAATTTTCTTCAAAACTTATCCTAGAACAGTTTTTTTGACGTCTCACTTCATATTCCAAGGAACAGGCATTTATATTATAACTGCTGTCAGTGCAGGGCTCATGGATTTCCTCAGGAACAGTGAGATGTAGAGTGGGGTAGACCTGCTTTATTCCACTCACACGTACAAAGCTTTTTTACCTGAAGGAGAAGCCACGTGGACAGAGGGACATGTCATTAACTTCTGCAAGGACAAGCAGTGTACCTGTGTCCTGGGCAGTGGAAAGAGTTTTGGCTTCCATGTGTCAAGGCACTTAGTGACAGTGACAGAGCACTGCCTCTGCTTTTGTGAAACCAAGGGATGGAAGTTTACCTGGGACTTACACAAACTGCTGGATAGCACGGTGAAGGGAAAGGTGTTTTCCCATCTTCCACCAGTGCGGGCCCCCAGACAGGGTTTGCTTTGCAGTCAGCAGTAACCAGTGCTTCTGCCAGGACGCTCTGCATAGAACTGTAGATGGTTTCTCTGGCAGAAGCTAAACTCTGCAATGCTTGCAGAGGTCCCTTCAGAGCGGGCGTGAGAAAGCTGACAGGGGACCTCGCTCTTCTGGGCTTTCAGTCTGGCTTGGCTGCACACAGGAGCAATGGGGAGCTACAACACAGGGTGTGCCTCATATGGTAGTTGCAAGTTCATTAAATTTACTGTAAATGTAATGGGGTATGTGGGAGTGTTGGATAGACAGCCATACATATGCAGCTTAGCAGACTCTGAGTTGGTTTTTTTGCTGCTTCTTTGTTCCACAGCTGTTCTCAGAGCTTTGTCCGGTGATTAGCTCTATTCACCTCAGTAACTTTCATTCAGGTCTCCTCTCTTTTTTGCAGTGGTAGCAGGACTTGGGGTGGCCTGAGATAGAATACCATCAAGCAGCAGTACGATAAGCTTCACTTCTAAAATACAGCCTGAGCTCATCAAGCCTTGAAGGTCGTGGCTTAGGAAGTGCTAGCAAACGGTGGGGAAGGCTGCCAGTGGGGCCAGCGGCTGCCCAGTGGGTGGGTGCAGATGAGGGACTTCAGCCCACCTTGGGTGGTGGCAGGGCGATGGCTTTTCTAGCCTCAGCAGGCAGAGGTGGGCAGGTAGCTGCCCTGGCCCCAGGGCTGCTCTGTGTCCGTGTCCGTGTCCGGCTCCACCATCTCTGGTGGGTGGCAGGAGGCTCCGTGCCAGCGGCAGGAGAGGCTTCCCAAACTCCTGTGGGATCTGGGCGGTGTTAACGTGGGAGATTCATTGCTCCCCGAGGATGCATAAGCAGCATTGACAAATTTGTTGCAACCCGCATTTTTGTCATGGTTGTAATGTATGGTGGGAGGCTTGAAAGGTTTAAATAAACACCTATATTAAATTTGCAGGTCATATGGCAGCAACAGTCCTATTAGTCACTTGCTACAACTTATTTTTATTGAGCACTTTCCACAAAATCAAGATCTCTGTCTCCTATATGAGGTAGTAGATAAGAAAGCTGCTACAAATAGTAATTTTTTCTTTATCAGCACTGCTTTCCTTCACCCGCTGTAGTCATTAGAAGATTGGCAACTTTAAAACAAAGAAAAAAGTCACATACATATGTACCCAAACACTGAAGGGCACTGTAAATCTTCAGAAAGATAACCTGGAAGCTGTGTATTTAGCCTTTACAACAGAAATTGTTTCAATACCATGCTGACCTCACACAAAATTTACTTTGTTCTATTTTGTTTAAAGTTGCTAAACACTGTAAATCCCATGTAACAGCACAGCAAAGAAATGTGCACTGTAAACCATATATTCAGACAATCCTGTCTGCAAACAAGTCTGCTTGGTTTTTTTTATTTTTATTTTTTATTACTGGTTCCTATTTTTACAAATCCCTGTGCTTGGAATCGATTTGCATTGTGTCTATTATTTCAGAATTTACCTCTTAACATGACTGAAATCCGAAGAGCAAGGAACAAAAAATGCCTTTTAAAGCAAATTGTGAAGGAAGATGAAGAATAAGTTGAAACAATTAAGCCTCTTAAATGAGGTTCTGGTATAGAATTTTTTTTTTGAAACATAATCTTTTCATCAGATCATATTGGACAAATATTTCATGCATAACTGGGTTTAAGTCTTTGTGAATATTTCAAGGTTTGCAGTGTAAATGTGATTTTTGAATTTCAAAAGGGGTTATTTCTCCAACAACAGAATTCATTTTATATTTAATAATAAGTAGAATAAAAATAGAAATAAAAATCTTAAACATATTAGCTGATCATAGATTTTGAAAATACAGCAAGATTTTTTTAGTTTAGTCCAGGTCCCTTCAGAATTCGGCCATCATTGAGACAAGTGGGTCAGTAATTTTTTCCCCATTTTTTTTGTGTGTAAAACAGAGCACCTGAAATTAATCATTAGGAATCAAAGTGGTAAATTAACAGGTTTAGAGATGTAAAGAGTATCAAACAGGAGTAAATGACAGAAGCTGTTTGTGTTGTTTTTAATATAAAAGACTAGAGGAAGACATCCCCTGGATTTCACAAAATAAGTTGACCTCTTTAGTGTTCGTACAGCAGCAACTGAAAAGATCTGCCAAGTGAAATGTAGTTATTTCATATACATTTAAAATCGATAAAAAGGGTCTATTTTCCTTTTTACACCCATTGCCACAGAAGTGCATCTGCTCATCCAGGGAGAGAACAGCGCAGAAGGGTGACCAAAGACAGAGAAGGAAGAAAGCTTCCAGCGTCCGTCCTCCACAAAACACACATATGTCAGAGGTTTTAGTCTTCAGATGTGTTATCATGAGGCTTATCGGTCTAATCCTGATGTGTATTCCCAAGTAAACTGTTGTGTTTGTGGAAAACATACACCGAGTGCGGAGAAAAACTCAATACAATGAAATGCAGAGGAAGCATGTGTTCACACGCTCTGGGTCCGGTTCTGGTGTTAGTTATTTGGCAATGACTGCTGACATAATGATGCTGTTTCCTCTTCTGAATAAATTTTACCAGACTTTCTCTAAAGTCCATTATTTCTGGATTGCCAGAAACACATCAGAGGCTGCTCAGGGTCTGCTCTGGGTACTGAATAGAGGCAGCTGAGGTCTTTCTTTGAGTATCCATCTTGCAAATACTGTTGGGTACACTGCCTACTGCTAGATGGTGCTTGGTAAACGTGTGAATGCCATTGGGACTTAAGCTTCTCAGTGACAGAGTACTTTTGAAATGATGAGTTAAGTTCCAGAGTCATTGGATTGCCTTTGAAAATATTTTCTGTCTCAGACATCTGTAAAAAAAATTATGGTACTTGCTGCTGCTGCCCTTGACTCGTGGCTACCCTTGGCTGCAAGTGTTTATGTGATTGGGCCCTGTGCTATCCAGTATTCCTTAGACCCTGATACCTTTTGGGAAAAAACTGTAAAGAAAGCAGTTTTTTTGAATATTAAAGGCCCTCTGTTCTCATGGGGACACTCACATCTCAGATTCACATCTTGAGACTGAGACAAGATAAACTGCTGGCCTGTAAGAGGATAGGAAACTGCACAGGAAGGTTATCCACTGAACCTTCATATTATGTTCTTGAGAAGAGCAAACCTGTACACTGTAGTGTATTTCAGTAGCTTTCAAATAACATCCGTGGTGCCATATAGTGTCACTTGTATGGTTTAGTTGTGTCTGCTATATGTATTTGTGTCTGAAATTTTTGGAGGTTTGCATAAACAAACAAGCCCCTTAGTGTAAGACAGCAGTAATATTACTTGCAACTGAGATCAACGCAAATGTTTTTCTTTCAAATAAGTCATACTTTCACAAGGAAAACTGTGAAGTAGAATTTCAAGTAATATTCACAGTTATGTTTTCTTATTTCATCTTAAGTAGAGCTATTAATGATGAATATTGGCTTAACCATGATTCAGATTGATTGTGTTCTAATTTTTGCAATATGTTTAATTTGTGTTTTTTTTTTTTCTCTCTCTTCCTCTCTCCTTATCTTTTTTCCCGTTTCAACAGTCCTGGTACCTGGGCTAGCTTGGTTCCTTTTCAAGTATCAAATAGAACACCGATCCTGCCAACAAATGTCCCAAATTATGGTTTGAACATAATTGGAGAGCCTTTCCTTCAAGCAGAAACAAGCAACTGAGGGAAAAAATTAAAAAAAAAATTAAAAGTAAAATTAAAAAAGAAAAAAAGAAGAGAAGACAAGAAAAGAAACTGAAGCAAGAAGAAAAAATAGACCAGCAATTGCAGCTCTTACAATCACTAATTCCCTTATGGTTGAAACTGAAATGACATACAAAGGGTCGATGATATTTCACTGATGGGTAGAATGCAGCCTCTGCTAAGTAGCCTTTGTTATATGAAGTCCGCTGGGAAATAGATGTTCTGTCTCTGACAATATATTTTAACTGACTTTCTAGATGCCTTAATATTTGCATGATAAGCTAGTTTTATTGGTTTAGTATTCTTGTTGTTTACGCATGGGATCACTATTCCTGGTTATCTCACAAAACAAAGGCTAGGCGGCAGCAACAGAGCTGCAGGAGGACAAGGGCCGTGAGCCAGCCATTTTCTCAACACTCTGATTTCTAAATGTTTTAAAAATAAGCTCTGTAGCCTTTAGTTATCAGTATGGATTTATTAAACTTTGACCCTTAATTCAGCCTTTTCTAGTGTGTTATGCAGTTTGAAGTTTTCAATCGGTATGAACACACAGGCTCTATGGAAGAAATGCCTCTACGTAGGTAAAAGTGTTATCTCCTCATGCAACAGTAAAAAAAGAAAAGGAAAAAAGTGAACATTTTCCCCACTAAAGAAATACTTACAGAGGCAAGTGCAATTTAAAAAATCATATCTAAGGGGTCATCACTATAAGTCCTTCAGCCCTTGGACTCTAAATTGAGGGGATTAAAAATAGAAATAAAATTACTTTGAACAAACTTCTTTTTCCCCTCAGTTTTTGAGGGCATTAAAAGGCATTAAATCAAGACAAATCATGTCCTTGAGAAAAAGAAATCAATAGAAACACAGCACTTATGTTGGTTTAGCTGCTGCCTCCACAGAGGGGTAGAATTTATTTATTTAAAGTTACTGGTTGCATCAAGAACCCATAGGGTTTACACGTTTCTGTAAAATCTGCATCATAGAGACAAAGAGACAGGCAAATCCATGTCACAAGGGCAAAGCTTACCGTTTACAAACTGGTAATACCAGGATGGGGATATGTTATATTTAAATAATGCACTCTTAATGTAAGTTTAATTACAGGGTGCTGAAAACTTGCATGGTGCTTTCAGAAGTTAGCCTTGTTCAACAATTTTCACATATTGACAGTAATATAATGTGCATGGGCAGACATTTTGCCTCTATGTCTCTTTAAAAAAAGTAATTAAAATACTCTTTCCAGTAATCCTAATTTGCACGAAGATATAATGTCCACATTACGTGCCTTGCCTTGAAATCTAAAAAATGGAAAAAAAGAAAAAAAAGAAAAAAAAACACAAAAAAATTGACATCACTACACTTGTTTTGCTGCATTTATTATCATTTTAAATCTTTACCATTTTTATGACAAAATATTTTGTACTCCAGATGGGAAAAAGTGTGACATCATGGATTTTTTAGACAGTTATACCTTTATCTCACATTTATAAAGCATATCATGGCTGTGTATAGTTGCCGCTTAAAAATTGTAATCGACCAGCAATATTTTCAGTATTTTGGTGTTTTTTCTATTAACCTTTCATGTTTTTCATCTTCCAATTAATATTGGGGGGAGGGGATACAAATTTATACGAATTATGCAATACCAAGTTTTGCCTATGTAGGTAGTGCTTTTAGCTGTATTGGTTATTATAGGTAAGTACACAGATGTAAAAAAAAAAAAAAAAAAAGAATAATGTATGCTTTTTTTGTTTGTTTTAATTGACCAAAGTGGGTACTGCTATTTTTGCAGTGTGATGAGGTCCTTTTCTGTACTGAGAGGTGGACAGGGGATTTTTTTTTATACATACATATATATATATTCTGGGGTGGGTGGGGAGGATTTTTAACACTTTACAGTGTAGCTGTGAAGCAGTGCACCCTTAGCCAGGCAAGGGCTGCAAAGCGACTGTTCTGCCTACTGTGACAAACTTTCAAATCGGTTCCCTCTTTTTAACTTCCCACCTGGGGTGCAAGCTGAAATCATTTCTGGATTTAAAAAATAAATAATGAATTCTGTTGGAGGCAGACTTGACTTGAGGAAATTGTTTTACTTTTTTTTTTTTAATGAGGAAGAGAAAAAGAGAGAGGGAGACAGACAGACAGAGAAAGAGGTCAAGACCCACAGTGAGATGAAGCCTTTTCCATTCTGGCAAAGATACTGCATCCTAAAGTGTTCACATTACAAATGTTTTCAGCTCAGAATGAGAAAGACGCTTGCTTTGTCTAGGAAGTGCATGTGCAGAGCAAAAATCTTTGCTGGCATAATTCCACTGACTCCGATTGACTCTGAGTTGCTCCTGCAGTTAATTTTCTCCCTTAGTCTGCTTGACTTGTAAATATTCCTTTTTTATTTTTTTTACTATGGCAAAACATTCTTCCTCTCCCCCCCTCCCTCCTCCCCCCTCCCCCAAGTTCATTAACTCACAGCATCTGAATTACAATTTTCAGCTTGCTCAGGCTGTGTCAGAGGTTTACAGTGTCTTCTTGTACAGCAGGTCAGAAGGAGAGCTCTGGACTGTAGTGCGAAGGAATTTCTTAATGCATGGAATTAGACTATGATGTAAATAAAAGTATACTTTCAGTAAAATCATATTTTGCAGATCAGCAGTGGGCCTGTTGCTGGAGTCCTCTGATGTACTGCGGAGCTTTGTGATGAATTCACCCTCAACACAGGGTGAATTTTTCTTAAAAGCATTTGCTTTCATCAGGGCGCAAGCAGAGGAGAGTATAGACATGGGCATATGGGATACTCTGGCTGAAAAATTCATCCCTTTCCCATTTTCTCTGCTTTTTGGAGGTTTTCCTACCCTGGAGCAGCCCTGAAGGTGCAGCTCCAGGAATAGCCACCCCACTGAGAACGGGGCAGTGGCACACCAAAGTCAGTCCCTTCAGCATATGGAAGATAATGGGCCGTGGTGGTGGCACATCCCCATGTCTCCAGTAGGAGATATGTGATTAGGCAGGGCCTGAATGGCTGCAGAGACAGGAGCTGTAGAAGAGCAAATCCTTGAGATTTATCTGTAGCTAAAATGAAGAAAGAAAAACCCCACATAAAAAGATAAGACACCAAAAGAAAAATAAAGTCAACTTTATGTTGCTTTTCATCTGAGCCATGTAGTAAGTGAAGTTGTCCACTAAGTACATGGCCGTTGAGATTACCGAAATGTACTAGACCTACCCAGAAAGCACCTCAGGCTCTGGCCTGGTGAAAGAAAGTATGTGCTGTCCTTTTTGCGTGCCACTGATACTGAGCGGTTTGGGAGCAGAGGGGAGTGCAGGTGGGCTCTCCTTCCATAGTTCAGTTAGCAAGGTGTCCCCCTTAGCCTTTTAATAGCACACCGGGATGAAACAAACAAATTCAGGCTTCAAAGTGTAATAGTCAGAATGATTGCTGCCCTTGTAGGAAGGTGGATACCATTAACAGAGCTTTTTTGTTACCTCTGACCTCCTGTATGAGAAAAATTGTTCTTACTGATGCAATATTTTAAAAAGCAAACTGTTTTCTTCTGTGTAAATTAATAGGGTTGTTAAGCAACTGTGGGTTTTTTTCCACCAGCCTCTCTGATAGAAAAGCCGTTTGGAAGAAAATTAACTTTTCATTTATTGTAGGTTTGGTTTTGGGTTGTTTGTTTGTTTTTTTTTTTTTTTTTAAGCTCGGCAGTCAAAAATTTCAGATGAAATTGAGAACTCAAATCCAGTCTCTGGCCTCCTCCTTCACCAGGAAGTGTATTCTGACTAAATCGAGCCACCCCGTTCTATGTGCACTGTTCTGCCTTTATTAAGTTGCTTTGCAGCCCTGGCCTCATGGCTGTGCCACTGAAGTGTGTTTCCCCTGGAGTGACATGAACGTTTGAGGCTTGACTAAGGAAAAAAAAAAGGCAGTGAAGGAGACTGTACATAAAGACATGGCAAAAATATTAATTATAGCAATATAGTTGTGGGGTGATGTTCAGGTGGGCAGCTCCATTGAAATATGTGAATGAATCTGTGAAGCTGCAAGTAGCGACAAGAAAGGAGGATCTTCTGAATGAACCGCCTACCTTGTAGACAGTAATTTGTACACTGTATAGTTTTGTTAAGAATTTTTTTTTTTTAATTAAAATACCCTTGTTTGTAAAGCTAACTTTTTAACAATTACAATGGAAATGCGTGTCATTTCCATTTTTAAAGTAAACAAGAATATTCCTTGTTTGGAGACTGGACTTGGGTTAAAACTCTCCAGTTTCTTAATTTATGTATTAAAAAATCTGTCCATGTTAGGAGTTATTTCGCAGATTCCTATGCTTGAAAAGCATAGGTCACTAATCCTTTAAAAATGTAAATGGAGAAAAGTTATATTTTATGAAGGTTATTTTGTTGTATTTAGTATTGGAAAAGTTGGTTTTCAGAGCATTTCAAAATGTTGGAAGCACCACTGTCTTTTTATTAGTATATATGGCCTTTAGCAAAAGTTTTTTGTGATTGTTACATGATGGTATTTAAGATTAGGTTCACAGAGCAATTCAGGATAGGCAGAGAACTAAAACAGTACTTATGTCTCACATAGCTGTGTCCTCAGGGAGCAGAATTTTGGATTTGCAACTTGTAGCTTCATAAGGACTTAATGAAAGAGATTGCACAAGGACATACTCAGCTGTGACACCAGAGTGTGTTCTGTACCTAAATCTAAATTATATTTACTGTGTGAGATTATGAAGGCTGCAGAAAGTTATCCCATATTCAGTGTACAGTATTCACTCTTAATGAAACAACTCTCTTAATGTTGCTGGCAGTAAGGCCCCAAGCATGACATCCAATAGAGTTTACATGATCCTGTCAAGGTCTTTTGTTAACATTAACCAGCTGCATGCTCCTGGACTTTTTTATCGGGTTTCTATAGAAAACTTTAAAAAGAGAGAGTAAATTCATACGCAGGCTAATCAAGCGAAACAGGAAAAGCTCAAAGTTGAATGTTCTACTCCATGCTGAAGGGGCTGAAAACTGCCTCCTTCTTATTTGCACTTTCTGCTATTTCCCCAGTTTTTTCTAATTCCTCAAAATTGTGTGGGTGTGGTGGAGCACTGCAGTTGGAGGATAACACGGACCACTGATTTTGCCCTTTAACCCTGCACAATGACCTTTGCATCAGCCAAACTTATTGCCATGACAACTCTTTGTACTGTTTCCATGCCACAGCTCTGTTGGTCACATTGTTAATAGTAAAGGGGACAAGTTGGAGACGGTCAATTTTTACATTTTTTGTTGCAATTTTTTCTTCAATGGTTGTAAGTAGTTGTGTTTTTTTTTTTTTTTATGATAAAAGGATTCACTAGTTATTACTCTTTAGAAATATCTGTGTGTTGCAATTCAAATGTATGTTGAATTTGTGAAAAGGGCTTCAGTGCCACTAGCATCATAATATCCTAGAATAAGCCTTTGATACTTTTATTGCATGATATGTTAACAGTAAAACAAAAGGTGGCCTAAATAAAGAGAGCAGTGTGAGCTAGTGACACTAAAGCCAGTCTTTGTATTACTGTATTTTTGACAGAATGGTTTTGAAAACTGTGCTACAGGGACTGATGTGGCAAATGTATCTCTATATGCAGAAGGAAGTTTTTTAAGAAGTATGGCTTATTATGCATTCTTCATTGAGGGCATTGAAGTTGCATGGACTGATAAAAGTTGATGCAAAATGAGAAAGAAACAAAAACCAGCAAAATGTTTACCAAAAACTCAAACAAATGAGCAGTGCCTGTTCAATTTCACAGTCTCTGTTGAGTTCAGTTGTAAATATGTTTCAGATAACATTTTCTTCAAAAAAAAAAAAAAATCTACAACATTGTAGAATGTGAGGGGTTCCTCAGTCCCAGGCATAGGCTTCTCAAGAGCTGCATTAGATTATGTCTTCATCAAGCTGTTAATTTGTGCTTATATCATATAGAACTTTTAGTAAGCTGGGAAGAGGCACCCCATCTCAATGATATTTCTCTGAGAACAACTTTTGTAGGGCTGTGTGTTTCTTTAGATACATTTAGTACAACTGTAGGTGACAAGTAGTCAGTTATTGCTTGCTAGCTACACACCAGGGTTGATCCATTTTAAAACTTTTGGCATTTTTCCCCATACTGTAGGCCATAAATCCTGAAGGTTACATTTTAATTAAAAAGGAGGTGCGTGCACAGTCTTTGTGTAATGAACCTTCACTAGTAAGATGCATTACAGTACAGCTACTTAATTTTGGAATTAGGGCCCTCTGGCATCAGACCTGTTTTTAGCCTGAGTGTTAACAAAGGTTTTTATTGTGCCTGGTTGGAGGATAATAATGTTCTTTTTGGTACTTTTTCAGGTTACAAATGAACTCAACTGCCACAAGTTTTAAACTGGTGTAAATCAAGCTTGACTTAATGTGATTGTTACTGTTATATCCAGCCTATACTGCTAGCAGCTGCTCATACTGCAGTCAATTACTGGAAGCGGATATATTTCCTATGCAAAAACTGTTTAAACAATAAAAATGAGCTATGCTACAAACCCTGGTCTTACGTTGTTTTTGGTTTTGTTTTTTTTTTTTTTTCTGAGGGTCATAATTAGTAATATCTTGGAAACTAACTTTAAACATTGTACCCTGATAACATGGCAGAACTTACAGAGTTCTGTGTATACTTAGTTTGGATTTAACATGTTTGTTTGCATACATTTTGGCTTAGCGGTTACACTGGAAAAAGGAGAACAGAAACAAAAGGAGATACAATCAGACAATCAGCTCAATTTAAAAGTTTATATTTAGTTTTAATCATCTTGTTCCACCAGCTCTAGTAATTACACAGGTGACCTGAACTGCTGCTCCTGTGATGTAAGATTGAGCATGATAGCAGAAGGGCAGGAGATCTCTGTTTTCTTTCAATGTTATTGACTTGTGACAGAGAGTAAATCTTTGATTTCTTAACAGCCTTCATGATAACATTTTCATTAAATATAGGCAGCAAGGTCCAATCTTCCCAAAAGTCTTCCTGACTTTAGCAAGCTTTGGCTTGGGTCAGGGTCCTTGAAATCTACACAAGAAGAATTGTTTTTCATACACGTGTGTTAGCTGTATATATGGGATGTTTCATTCAGCTCATGTTCCTGGAAATACATTCTTTTCTTCTTATACCACTAGGAATCCATAAACCAGTAGCAACAGTCAGCAAACAGCATGAATATGGTCAAGAGATGACTGGATCACAGTGTAAAGACTGGATTAAATTAAAAGCCTCATTTTTTACCCCTCGAAACAACTCTCTGTCTACTTAGATAAAGATATTCTCTAGACCGTAAGCATTATCCAGTTTCAATCACTAGTGTGAAAAATGCAAAATGGTTTGTTATTTTTCCTCACTGGTTTGTTTACACAAAGACCATTTGTTTATTAAGTGGACTCATTTTTCTGTGAAAGGCCCTTTGTTGTATGTGTGTCTCTCTAAAACAAATCGTCAGGCCTTAAAAGTTAGGAAATTCTACCCAATTTTCCTGCTAAAGGTTCCTTGAATGCCGTCATTTGGACATCATTTGAAAACTGACTTCCATGTCCAAAACTCCAAACCAGAAAACCTTCCTGCGTAACGCAGAGATGCTTAAATTCAGTCCCACCTCACTTTTCTGATAAGGAAATCCCTTACTTCTGCAGCCCACTGGCAAAGCATCCTTCTGCTGCATACAACCCACCAGAACCCTGCAACGAGGGGTGACACTCGCTGACATGACTTTGATCCTCCACTCCGTGCATGCCAGCTGCACGTTGGCACTGATGACAGTAGTCCAGGACAAAGCATGGCAGATGCTTGCATTTATTCATAGCGCCAGTGCCACAGCCAGGGCTGCGATGCCACGGTCAAGATACTCAATGTAGTGCCTAGGAACACCAAGATATAAGGAGCAGGAATGAGAGGATGCAAAGAAGGCCATGACTTGCAACTTCATGGTGAGGGCATGCTGAGGGGGAAAAGTTCCTGATTCAGGCCTTTCTGCTTTTGCATTTGGTATGTTTTTGAAAAGAAGTGGACAAACAGTCTGTGGACTGGTGGTTAATGTCTTTTTTTAAATTTCAGTGTTACTTCTGTGTGTTTTCCCATAAGCTTAAAAAGAAAAGCTTCTAAAAAAAAGAGCATAAATCTTGCCGCCACATCCAAACACATGCACAAGCTGCAATGTGCAGTGCCACCTCCCAGGTTTTTGCTGCTTAAGTCATTAAATCAAGTTGTTAAGTTATCTTTGCTGTGTGGGAGTTTCTTTGTGAGACTTATTTTTCTTTCTATTCTGGTTACTGACCTAAATTTATTTAGTATAGCTGTTGTTCAGTCAACTTCCCTCTGATTGGGCAAAGCTGAAATCAAAAGTAGCCTCGGCTTCTTGCTTGTGAGCCTGGGCTTATGGGCATCTGTTTCCTTGGGGATGAAGGCACTGAGTTCTAGAGGACCCTTAGGACTGTTAGCTGCCCAAATCTGAGTCACATCCATGTGTGTCTATGAAGAGAAGATTGTTGAATGCTCAGGACTGAACCAAAGGTCCTACAGGGAAAGTGGAGGAATAAAAAGCTCATTGCTGCTATCCAGGTAACTCTCATGCCCCTTCTCACATCTCCACTTAAAAAACCATCAGCCTTAAGTCCTTCTGGTAAGGTAACTACTGGATAGATAGGGTGTATATGTCATCCTGAAGAATGGCAGAACTATGTCTACTGAGACGTAACAACAGAGCAGTCTAAGGCAAACTGTTGGCATTGTTGGTCAAAATTTGACAGATGCAAGCAGGATCTAGCAAAGGAACTTCATTAGAAGAGCTATCCTACTTCTGCCTCACAAATACCTCATTAAAGCAACCACTAATGGCTTTTTTAAGGTCCTTACTGGCATGAGATTAGCCGCTATTTCCAAGGCCATTACCCACAAACGTCAATTGACTGTGCTGCTGAGAGCTGCAAAGATCTATCCAAAGCTGTGCAAGGATTCAAGCGTGTCTTGAACTCAATTTACCTTTTATGGCATTCACCATTATGTACTGCTCTGGTTAACTTTTCTAACTCTCTTCAGAGTACCAGAAAGTTCTCCAGAGAGCATGAAATGAACAAAGTTAAAGGATACTACTTGCAGAATATGAAGCTTTAAAAAGTATGGGAGGAAGTGGCAACACCACCATTCCTTCATCTCAAGCTTGACTTGCAGGTGACCTCTGCACATGCTATTACACGGTACTGTCGTGGTTTAGGCCAAACTGGCCTATTGCAGACAACAGATCCTCTCCCCCAACTTCACTCTTAGGAGAAGAGATAAAGAGATTTATGAGTTTAGAAGGAACTAAACTACTTTAATGAAATATCAATAATAAAATAAAAAGTAAATAATGAAATAGATACTATATATACAAAGCTCTGGAGGCAGGAACACACAGACTGGGATCAAAGACAGATGAACATACAGTATCCTCCTTGGACATCAGTCATTGAAGAAAGAGGGTTTTGATCCCTCAGCATTTATACTGAGCATGGCAGATGGGATGGAAAACGCTGTGGGTCAGATATGGGTCACCTGTCCTCCCTGCTCTTCCCTGCAGGTGGGACTCCTCTACGCTTTTTCACTTCCGACCCACTAAGGGGAAAATAACAAAATTAGCTGACCTTGGTTGTTATAGCCGTAAGTATAAGCAAGAACCTCTCCGCATACCATTCCTTGGCATAAAGCACAAATATTGGTCTTATCACTCTAAAAGCGAACAGTTTTCTCCACAATATGCTGTTAATTTCAGAGATTTAGAAGAAGCCTAGCTAAGAATTAAAATTACCAAACAGAAAGTTGGTTCTGTTTTATCTCAAACCAGGAAAGGTACCTAAACAGAACCTGGTGTTTAGAAAAATACTTGGGGGAGGGGTGGGTAACCTGGTCCTCTAGGAGGTTGATCTGATGCCACTGAAGTCAATAGAAATCCCTCAGCTGTTTATCGATGAGGATTGGACCAGGGCTACATTGCTCTCAAGGGACCTTAATTCAGGTGAATGTGGATTTCGGGGTCTTAACATTTGTGTTTGTTTTTTTTTTTTTTTTCTTTCCCCCTAAAGCAGGTGCCTTAGGGTGAAAGGAGGTGTTCAGAACAGAACATAACTGTTTCTGCTTGCTAAGCTGATGATCACTACTAAAACAATGATCTCCATTGACTATATTTAGCTGCACTACAGGCTGCCAAAACCAGCACACATTGCTGTGGGCAGACAAGCAAGGAACAACAGGACTGGGGCAGGGATAAAAGATATATCTCCCCATAACTGACAAGTCAAGCACTGCAGCACTGTGAAGCTGGAACCATATCAATTGTAAGCAGCTGTCTATTCAATTTTCAAAAACTCTCTGATCAGATAATTACAGATGTTTCAAGAAACAAATGGTGCCCCCAGATAGACCACTGAAATGCCTCTGAATGCAATGAGGTCACCCAAGGGTAAGTGGGGGCTTTAGTACCTTAACATTTTTCAGACGTAATTCTGGTTGTAAAACACTTCTTTCCCAAATTATTTGAGATTGAAGTATTTCCCTCAGTGTATTTCTCTTCTGCAGTATATTGAAAAATGTCACAGTTACTTACAGTGGATTTGCTTCACAGCCCAGAAAGCTTGGACCCGTGAAAACCCTCAGAAGTTGAGTACATTTTTCTGTTTCATGAAGACAAGGTAATTTTTTTTTTTTTTTTATTGTATCTTGATCTCTCTCTACCTTCCTCCTGCCTTTTAAAATAACATGATATGAGAATTCACTTTGTACGTAATACCTAAAATGCCTAAGGCATGTGAGTTTGTTTTGGTTTTTAACAAGAGAGGTGGACACACACCATAATTGGCATTTAATACCCTTATTAATAAAAAAATAATATAACACGATCCCTCCCCAAGACATAAAGTTGAGCTTTTTAGAGGTTTTTTGGAGACTAATGAGCATGATAGAGCTCAACATCAAAGTGAGCATCAGCACAGGTAGGAACTTCCTGTTAATTTCCTATGAAATATTAAGAACTGTCTGTGAAGTTGTACACCTTAGTTTGTCTACACCATGTAAACACAAACTTGAATACAAAACTTCCAGATTTCCCATGGCTAGAGATACAATGACTGAGGTATAGCATGTTACTTGCCCTTGAGTCTTCTTAGTGCCACAGAATTATGCAATTAGCAGGTTGCATGATGGTATTAAATGGCATTATTGGGATTAAAAATGGGTCAAGATTATTAATGAATCATCTACATCAACATGCGGATACAAACACACTGATCATTTTTCAGACTGCGAAATTTACATTCATAATGTGGTTTAGCACACAGTAGCCTGCCAGTAGGTGAAGTGACTTTTACTTAGTTCTACAGTGACATGAACATCGCTTTTCTAAGCCCACCAGTCTTCACTGTGAAATAAAAACAAAGCATCTGTGATTACATGATTCCATTAGCTTCCCTGCTGAGCCGATGCAAGTACTTCTTAAGACTTTTTTACTAATTTTGCATAATATTCAGGCTCTCCTGCAGCTCACTGTTTCATGCGCCACTTTATCTTTGCACTGAGTATCTTTGCAGTGGTGTATTATACGAAGCCTCAGGTTTGCAGCAAGGATGTTTTTTTTTCCCATTTTCTCCTCCACTGGTACTGCTTATCTTTATGTTTGTCTCTTCCTTCATTACAGCCATTTAGTAAGATACTGTTTTCTTGCATCCATGAAGAAAAAGTCTTACACTGATTTCTCTTTCCAAAGATCTATTAAAAATTCACAGTGCCTCTCTGACCAGTTAATGGCTTTCATTTATAGGTTCTTCTGCCGAGAAACTTCCTTTAAAAAAACAACAAAACCTCTCAAATAGTCCACTATCACAGAATCATAGAATCATAGAATGGTTAGGGTTGGAAGGGACCTTTAAAAGTCATCCAGTCCAACCTCCATGCAATGAGCAGGGACATCTTTAACTAGATCAGGTTGCTGAGAGCACCATTCAACCAGACCTTGAATGTTTCCAGGGATGGAGCATCTACCACCTCTCTGGGCAACCTGTGCTGGTGTTTCAACATCCTCAATGTAAATTTTTTTTTCCTTACATCTAGTCTAAATCTACCCTCTTTTAGCTTAAAACTATTACCCCTTGTCCTATCACTACAGGTACTGCTAAAACTTTTGTCCCCATCTTTCTTCTAAGACCCCTTTAAGTACCAAAAGGCCTTAAGGTCTCCCTGGAGCCTTCTCTTCTCTGGGCTGAATAAGCCCAGTGGTCTCAGCCTATCCTCATAGGAGAGTTACTTCACCCCTCCGATCTTTTTTGTGGCCCTCCTCTGGACCCACTCCAACAAGTCCATACCTTTCATGTACTGAGGACTCCAGAGCTGAATGCAATATTACAGGTGGGGTCTCACCGGAGTGCAGTAAAGGTGCAGAATCACCTCCTTTGACCTGCTGGCCATGCTTCTTTTGATGCAGCCCAGGACACATTTGGCTTTCTAAGCTGCGAGAGCACACTGTCAGCTCATGTCCAGATTTTCATCCATCAGTACTCCCAGTTCCTTCTTGACACAGCTACTCTCTATCCCTTCATCCTGCAGCCTGTATTGATACTGAGGTTGCCCCAACCCATTTGCAGGACTCTACACTTGGCATTGTTGGACCTCATGATGTTCACATGGACTCACTTCTCAAGCCTGTCCAGGTCCCTCTGGATGCCATCCTGTCCCTCAGGTGTGTCAACTCTATCACTCAGCTTGGTGTCATCTGCAAACTTGCTGACGATGCACTTGAATCCACTGTCTGTGTCATTCATGAAGATATTGAACAATACTGGTCCCCATACAGAAACCTGAGGGACACCACTTGTCACCAATCTCCCTCTGAACATTGAGCAATTAACAGCTACTCTCTGGATGCAACCATCCAATTTGTCATCCACTGAACAGTCCACCCATCAAATTAATATCTCTCCAATTTGGAGAGAAGGATGTTATGGGGGACTGTTTCAAAGGCCTTACAGAAGTCCAGACAGATGACATCTGTAAGCTCTTCCCTTGTCCCCTGATGTAATCACTCCATCATAGAAGGCCACTAGGTTGGTCAGGCAGGACTTGCCCTTGGTGAAGTCATGCTGACTGTCTCAAATCTCCTCCCTGTCCTCCATGTGCCTTAGCATGTGCATTCTAGGAGAATATGTTCCATGATCTTCCCAAGCATGGGAGTGAGGCTGACAGGTCAGTAGTTCCCAGGGTCCTCCCTTCTACCCTTTTTAAAAATGGGTGCAATGTTTCTCTTTTTCCAGTCACCGTGGATTTCACCTGACTGCCATGACTTTTCAAATACCATGGAGTAGCTTGACAACTACATCAGCCAATTCCCTCAGGACTCTGAGGTGCATCTCATCAGGTCTTAGGTACATAGACTTAGGTATGTTCAGGTTCCTCAGGTGATCTCAAACCTGATCTTCTCTCACAGTGGGAAAGACTTTGCTCCTTCACTCCCTGCCTTGTGGTCCATCCACTCTAAAGGTGTGGGGAGAGAGGTTGCCAGTGAAGACTGAGGCAAAAAAGTAATTTGAGTGCCTCAGCCTTCTCCTTATCTGTTGTTACCAGTTTGCCAACTGTGTTTACAGGGGGATACACTTTCTTTGACCTTCCTTTTCTGTCTGACACACCTGTAGAAGCCCTTCTTAATATTTTTTGCATCCCGTGCCAAGTTGAGCTCCAGCTACACCTTGGCCTTCCCGACCCCATCCCTACAAAGCAGGAAGTGCCCCTGTATTCTCTCCAGGATACCTGTCCCTTCTTCCACTGCCTGTGCTTTTCCTTCTTGCCCTCAGCAGGTCTTGACTCAGCCATACCAATCTCTTGCCTTCCTTTCCTAATTTCTTACACCTGAGGATCGAGAGCTCTAGTACTTTATGGAAACATCCTTAAAGATGTAAAAAGTCATGCACGATTAACAAGGGGCTCAGAAACTGGTGCCACCAATGAAATTTTGGGTTTTTTGATCTTGGGGAACTTCATATGGCACCAGGTCTGATAGCAACGGACGGAGTACACCTGTCTCAGAGGGGGAGAAAGACACTGGCATGTGAGTTGGCAGGGCTTGTTGAAAAAGCTTTAAACTAGGCTCAAAGGGGGAGGGGCTTAAACACAGGTCGAGCAGAACTAAGCCTAAGGAAAGCCTTCAACCTGCCATCTCAGCTAGTAAGTCGGCCCCTTTGGGCACCCACCTGAAGTGACTTTACACAAATGCACACAGCATGGGGAACAAGCAAGAGGAGTTAGAGATGTGCATACACCTCCAGGGCTACGATCTTATTGGCATTACCGAGACATGGTGGGATGGCTCTTATGACTGGAGTGTTGGAATGGAGGGTTACAGACTCTTCAGGAAGGACAGGCTAGGCCTACAGGGAGGGGGTGTTGCCCTCTATGTCAACGACCAGCTGGAATGTGTGGAGCTCCACCTGGGGACAGATGAAGACATAACAGAGAGTTTATGGGTCAGGATTAAAGGGAGCATAGGGAAAGGTGATGTTACGGTAGGAGTCTGCTACAGACCACCAGATCAAAGTGACAGCGAGGATGCGGCCCTCTATAAACAGATAGGGGCAGCATTGCACTCACACACCCTGGTCCTCCTCTTGGGGGTCTTCAACCACCCCGATATCTGTTGGTAGGACAACACAGCAGTGCACAGGAAATCCAGGAAGTTCTTGGAATGCGTTGATGACAATTTTCTTCTTCAAATGATCAAGGAACCAACAAGTAAAGGAGCCGTGCTGGACCTTGTCCTTACCAACAAGGAGGGGCTGGTGGGGAATGTCAAATTCAAGGGTAGCCTCAGCTGCAGTGACCACGAGATGATAGAATTCAAGATTCATAAGGCAGCAAGGAGGGTGTGCAGCAAGCTGGCTACCATGGACTTCAGAAGAGCAGACTTTGGTCTCCTGAGAGATCTGATTGGCAAGGTAGAGTGGGAAAAAGAACTAGAAGGGAGAGGGGTACAAGAAAGCTGGGTGGTATTCGAGGATTGCCTCCTCCAAGCTCAGGAAAGGTGCATCCCAAAAAAGAAGAAATCAGGCAAAATAGCCATCAGGCCTGCATGGATGAGCAAGGAACTGCTGGACAAAGTCAGGACCAAAAAGGAGGCCTACAGAGGGTGGAAACAGGGAAGGGTAGACTGGGCAGAATACAGAGAAACTCTCCGAGTGGCCAGGAACCAGCTCAGGCAAGCAAAAGCCCAGGCAGAACTAAATCTAGCCAGGGATGTGAAAGATAATAAAAAGAACTTCTATAGATATATCAGGGATAAAGGCAAGGTGAGGAAAACTGTGGGTCCCCTCCAGAAGGAAATGGGAGACCCGGTCACCCAGGACATGGATAAGGCTGAGCTACTGAATGATTTTTTTGCCTCAGTCTTCACTGGCAAGGGCTCTAACCACACTGGCCAAGTCACAGAAGGCAAGAACAGGGGCTTTGAGAATGAAGAACCGCCCACAGTACGAGAAGACGAGGTTTGAGACCTCTTAAGGAACCTGAAGGTGCACAAGTCCATGGGACCTGATGAAATCCATCCATGGGTCCTGAGGGAGCTGGCAGACGAAGTTGCTAAGCCCCTTTCCATCATATTTGAGAAATCGTGGCAATCTGGCGAAGTTCCCACTGACTGGAAAAGGGGAACATAACTCCAATATTCAAAAAAGGAAACAAGGAAGACCCGGGGAACTACAGGCCAGTCAGTCTCACCTCTGTACCTGGCAAGGTCATGGAGCAGATCCTCCTGAAATCTTTGCTAAGGCACATGGGAAACAAGGAGGTGATTGGAGACAGCCAACATGACTTCACCAAGGGCAAATCGTGCCTGACAAATTTGGTGGCCTTTTACAATACTGCCACAGACTTAGTAGACAAGGGCAGAGCAACTGACGTCATCTACCTGGACTTATGCAAAGCATTTGACACTGTCCCGCACGACATCCTGGTCTCAAAATTGGAAAATTATGGATTCGATGGATGGACCACTCGGTGGATAACGAACTGGCTGGATGGCCACACCCAAAGGGTTGCAGTCAATGGCTCAATGTCCAGTGGCATCCAAGTGGCAGCCAGTAACGAGTGGTGTTCCTCAGGGGTTGGTACTGGGACCAATACTATTTAGTATCTTTGTCGGTGACATGGACAGTGGGATAGAGTGCACCCTCAGCAAGTTTGCTGATGACACCAAGCTCGGTGGCACAGTTACACACTGGAGGGAAGGGATGCCATCCAGAGGGACCTGGACAGGCTGGAGAGATGGGCTTGTGCAAATTGCATGAAGTTCAACCAAGCCAAATGCAGGGTCCTGCACCTGGGACGTGGCAACCCCAGGCACAGATACAGGTTGGGCGGAGAATGGCTGGAAAGCAGCCCTGAGGAGAAGGACTTGGGAGTGCTTATGGATGAGAAGCTCAACATGAGCTGACAGTGCGTCCTGGCAGCCCAGAGAGCCAACTGTGTCCTGGGTTGCACCAAGAGAAGTGTGGCCAGCAGGTCTCGGGAGGTGATTGTACACCTCTACTCTGCCCTTGTGAGACCCCACCTGGAGTACTGTGTCCAGCTTTGGAGCCCTCAACACAGGAAGGACATGGACCTGTTGGAATGGGTCCAGCAGAGGGCCACGAAGATGATCAGAGGGCTGGAGCACCTCTCCTATGAAGACAGGCTGAGAGAGCTGGGGTTGTTCAGCCTCGAGAAGAGAAAGCTCCAGGGAGACCTTGTAACAGCCTACCAATATCTGAAGGGAGCCTACAGGAGAGCCGGAGAGGGATCTTTAAGGTCCTTTCCAACTCTAACCATTCTATGATTCTATGATCTGCCAGCTCTGTTCTGCTCTCTTGTCCCTGAGGGCAGTTTCCCAAGGAGTCTTATTAACTAACTCCTTGAAGAGCTGGAGTTTTGCTTTCCTAAAATTCAGGGTCATGAGTTTACTCTTTGCCAAACCCATAACCCTCAGGACTGTGATCTCCCCCAGTACATGATCACTGCAGCCCAGCTGCCTCAGATCTAAGATGTCACTGATTAACTCACTTGTGCTGGTTCAGTATCGCATGCACTTTGGTAGGGATGTCTATTTCCTGGCTTAAGAAGATAGCATCAGTGCATTCCAGGAGTCTCCTAGATTGCCTATGGCTCACTGTACTACTTTTTCAGCAGATGTTAAGGTGGTTGAAGTCCCCCGGCAGGATGAGAGCCTGTGAGTGTGATGCTTCAGGTAGCCGATTAAGAAGGCTTTTTCAATAGGGTCCCCTTGATCAGACAGCCTGTACTAAACCACTAAAGCACTAAACTAACCACAAGGTTCTCTTTGTTGCCTCAGTCTCTAATTCTTACCTATAGGCTTTCAATTTACTTGTGGCTATTTTTCAGAGACACCTCTTCACGTTCTATCCATTTCTTGACATAGAAGACAACCCCTCCACCCCTCCTTCCTTGCCTGTCATTTCTGAGCAACCTGTAGCCATCAATAGCTGCACCCCAGTCATGAGATTCTTCCCACCAGGTTTCAGTAATGGCAATTAAATCATAGCTTTCTAGCAGCATGGTGGCTTCCAGCTCCACCTGTTTGTTGCTCACACTGTGTGCATTCATGTAGAGGTACTTCAGCTGAGCTGTTGGCTGTGTCATCTTAGAATCATAGAATTGCCTAGGTTGGAAGGGACCTTTCAGATCATCTAGTCCAACCATCAGCCTAACTCCGATAAGAACCACCACTAAACCATGTGACTAAGTACTGTGTCTACCCACCTTTTAAATACCTCCAGGGATGGTGCCTCAACCATTTCCCTGGGCAGCCCATTCCAATGCTTAATAACCCTTTCAGTGTAAAAATTTTTCCTAATATCTGATCTGAACCTCCTCTGGTACAACTTAAGGCCATTTCCTCTTGTCCTATCATGTGTGACCTGGGAGAAGAGACCGACCCCCACCTCTCTACAACCTCCTTTCAGGTAGTTGTAGAGAGCATAAGGTCTCTTCTCAGCCTCCTTTTCTCTACGCTGAACCACACTAGCTTTTCCAGACCCCTTACCACCTTCATTGCCCTTCTCTGGACCCGCTCCAGCACCTTCTTAGAGGGACATCCCTTAATTCACTGAATTTCACTGAATTTTTAGAGTTGGAAGGGACCATAGAGATCATCTAGTCCAACTCTCCTGCCAAAGCAGGACCACCCAGAGCATGTCAGAACATGCCACTCAGGACGGCATCCAGGCGGGTCTTGAAAATCTCCAAAGAAGGGGACTCCACGACCTCCCTGGGCAGCCTGTTCCAGGGCTCCGTCACCCTCACTGTGAAAAAGTTTTTCCTCATATTCAAGTGGAACGTCTTATGTTCCAACTTGTGCCCATTGCCCCCTGGTCCTCTCACTGGCAACTACTGAAAAGAGTCTGGTTCCCTCCTCCTTCAGTCCGCCCTTGAGATACTTATAGGCATTAATAAGGTCTCCCCTCAGCCTTCTCTTCTCCAGACTAACGAGTCCCAGCTCTCTCAACCTCTCCTCATAAGGGAGATGCTCCAGTCCTCGAATCATCTTTGTGGCCCTACGCTGGACTCTTTCCAGTAGTTCCCTATCCCTCTTGAACTGGGGAGCCCAG